>JAADVE010000552.1:0-16919 GCA_023334595.1 Pythium utonaiense
ACGACTGGACCACTCGGGCGTTCCGTATCCCCACCAAGTCTGGTAACTGTGTCGATGGAGGACAGTCTTTCGACCGAGCAAACTGCGACCCGGGCCGCACCAAGCAGGTGTTTGAGATCTTGCCGGCGATGTACTGGTAAATGTTGGTGCTCGGATGGCACGAACGGCGCTAGGTATGATGCTTGATTCCGCTTGCACTTCACACGTTACTGCTTTGTATCGAAGTGGATCTGAGTCATATCTTTCAGCGGATACGAAGGTTTTGTTTTTGTAACTCTCTCTGCAATCCTGTGTGAAGCCCAAATAGTTACCCTGCGTAGAGCTGGTGTTACACCACGAGGGTTTCCTAGCTTCGCTTTACCACTTGCTTGTTGGCCCTTGGGGGGTATACTCCGCCATAAAGATTCAGTTATCATCGCCTTTCAGGGATTATGTGGTTCAGCTCATGTTAACAGTTCAGGAGACAACCCGTCAGAGCCATCGTAACCATGCATGGCCGATAGTTCTGTGGATGTAGCCTCCGATACAGCTAGACGCGTTGGTGCTGCCTCTATCCTTCCAGTGTCATCCCCTGACAGTACGCTTAGGATACCGTCTGCAGACTCATCGTCACCCCGAGAGTCTTGCTGTTTTGCTCTCGCGTCCCACTTGTCGTGTACAGACACCGCAACATGCAGATCCATCTTGACGAAGACGTCCTGCAGCTGCCCACTGAGTAATTCCAACAGTGGTGTCTCACCTTGATCCGCAATTTTGAACTGGCATTCCTTGAGCGCGCGGCCCATTTCCCGCACGATCACCCGTGTGGTGTTGCGTCCGACTCGCACACCATCACGCGTCTCTGCTGTCAAATAGCTCGTGAACGCTGGATGGGATCCAAAGCCCGCGGGAGTATGGCCGGTAAGCGTATCATCAAGAAACTTCCACACTGCCGCACCCTTGATCTTGTTGGTAGCTGCTCGTGTGAGGCACACGTTGTTGAGCTCATTGGCCAGCTCATCACGTACTACAGCCGCCAGGAAGTCGACGTCCCTCTCCCGATCCTCGAACTCAAGGCCCTGGAAGGCAAACGAGAAGCACTGCTTCTCTAAGATGTGGTCTAGCTCCACTAATCCAGGCGTCGTGAGATCCAGCGCGTCTCCGTGGTACAGATCTCGACCCTCGTACACCTCCACGACCAACGGCTCCAGCACCGCGCGCGGTTTATCTCCGGCGTCAAAGAGCCGAGGAGAGTAGTACGGCAGCGCTGGGTCGTGTGCGGCGCAGCAGTAGTCGTACCCAGGCTTCGCTGCGTTGCCGCAGGCCTCGCTCGAATGGCGGACGGTCCCCTGACAGCGAGCGACGGGGGAGCTGGTCAGCGTCCGTCGGTGGACACTACAGAGGCCGTTTGCGTCGATACCGGCAGCGATGCGACAGCGCCGGCCCGTGGACCGAGCGATCGCGACGCACTGATGCGGGTGCGACGGAGCAGAGGGAGCGGACGCTGCGTGGTGGCGGCAGTAGCCCAGCGCGTTGAGCTCCCAGCGGAGGCGGCAGCGCTGGCCCGTGGAGCGCGCGATGCCGCGGCACTGGGCGGCCTGCGGCGAGTGGTACTTGCAGAAGCCGAGTGCGTCCAGGTTCCACGAGATGGCGCATGGCTGCTGCTGCTTGGTCACGCCGTTGCATGTTGACACTGGCGGGCGCGGAGGACGAGCGACGTCTGCGCCGTCCTGGTTGTCGTCGACGCCCATGAGTAGTGGGTTGAGTCAATGGAAGAGTGCCAAGGACCCAAATTAAGTGAGAGCAGGTACCTAAAATAGAGAGTGCGGCAGCAGGTTCAGTTCAGCGCTTGCATGGCTGTCAAGCGAACGCGCTGCACGCTGCACTGAGCCCCAGTATGGAGGAGAAGAGTGCACACTTGGCTGCAACACATTGGGCACTACATACGCATAGCATCCTCCATCCATCTCCACCACAGCTAAGGCCACAGCTCCGTTGTAGGATGGTCTCCGTCCGTTTACCTCGTGAGCGTGACCCAATTAATTGTGACATCGTGCAAACGTGGGGTCTGCGTCACCTGTCATATTCGATATTGTATGCAGTATTTCACAGGGTAACTGATAAACTATCAGTGGATATTAACCTCTATAATTAAATACCTTGGCACCTTGCCACTAGCTCCATGCTCTCAACCAGACCGCGGCAGTCATCCCTACTCCTCCTCCGCCCCCTCCGCCCCCTCCACCAGCAGTGGTGCTCTTGTCGTTGTCCACAGTTCTACTGGCCTCCGCGTCGCCGAAACTCCCCGCCGCCCCGCTCGCCTCTCGACCGATCGCCAATCGCCCGAAGATCTTAGGCTCGAACAGCCCATCCACCCACTCCACAGGAATGCGAGCGGTGTGATTAGTTTGTCTGAGTTGTGCGCAGTCTGGGGTACAGCCTCCCATTCCAAGTATCACGCAGCGAACTACAAGGAGTTCTACCAGATGGACTGTGTGGGACGACGACCGGCCGTGTGGCTCCGCGCACAGGAAGTTGTGGACAACATTATCGGATGGAGGCCATAATTAGCAAGTTCACGCAACCATCTATTTCTTACCAAACATACAGCCTCAGTCAGCCTTCTTACAGCACTGTCACTTGGGCAGCGCAATCATAACCGAGCCGCTCGAGCGCAGGCAGGCACACCTCCTCCAACAGTCCAGGTGGCCCACACAAGGCGACGTGGCCCGCGTCTGAGCCGATCACGTCCCGCACCATATCTGTTGTGAGACGAGTCCGGCCCTGGGTCCAGGTGTCTTCCGCACAGTCGCTTAGCGTGTAGAAGATACGACACTGCTCCGGCTTGAGCTTCTGCAACAGCTCCAGCTCTTCTCGCAGGAGCAGATCCTTATCCTTCCGCGCACAGTAGACCAGCGCGATTTCAGTCTTGTCTTCTGGACTCTCAAGGATGGACCGAATAACCTGGTAGATAGGCGTGATTCCCGTGCCACCGGCGATGAATCCCAACTTGTTCGCATGGAACGCTGTGTGGCTTTCAATGGCGCACTGTCCCATCCCCAGGTACGTGAAGTGGCCCAGTGGACCCTTCATTTCGATACGAGATCCGAGGTGGAGACCATCGATGTACTGGGAGAACTGGCCTCCGTCAGGATGCGCTGGGTCCTCCCCAGCAAAATAGACCTTGATCAGAAATGATACAAAGCCCTGTTCGTCACTGGCGGAGATTGGAGTGTACGCTCGCACAACGGTTTTGCCCCCGATCTTTCCGTAGAGCAGCACGTGGTTGCCTGTAGGCAAACCCAGTCGCAGGTGCTTGGCTGGTAGCGCGAAGCGGAAGATGCGCGTGTCGTGGCTGACCACTTGCTTTTCGATGAGCACGAGCGGTACGCGCTGGGAGCCGTGGAGTGCAATGTCGCTAAACCTCTCGTCTTCTTCTGTCGACTCATCCTCCGTCGAGTCGTCCGACGACGCGGTCTCACTTCCGTCGGCACAGCGTCCAATACAGTACGGCGCGAGTAGCTGCCAAGCCTTCGTGGAGTGGATGGACTCGAATTCCTCAGTACAGTCCGTGCCGGCACAAAGTAGGATGCTGGCTGCCCCACCCGGGTGCTTGTCGAGGTATGAAGTGACGTCGTACACGAGTCCGCGGCAGATGAACCAGCAACTCTCCTTGGTGTTGTGCTGGGAGACCTCTGTTCGGGAGATGATGGGTAGCTTGTCGCTAGCTTCTTCTGTAGTCAGTCCACGTTCACTCACGGCCTCTCGCTCTTGAAGTACAACCTCGTGAGCTCGTGTCTGCCCTGTCAACGCCGACCACAAGCGACTTGTCGAGCTCCACAACCAAGTACACGGCGATGCACAAGACCGTGCTGTAGGCTGCGAGTCTTCGTCGTCCTCGTACTCCCCTTCTTCTTGGACAATAATCGCTTTCTTCTTCTTGATGAGCTCATCAGGCCTCACAATTCGGTCAGGAGTCATCCAACCGCCCTTCAGCGCCCCAGCTTGTGTCGGGTGTTCGAACAGCAATGCCTTGGCCTTATCAGCACCCTTGCCTGGGTGGATGCGCACGCGATACCACGGGTTATTCATCATACCCATCACATTCCACGTCGGGAACTCGGGCTGCGAGTTCATTGCTGAGTCCCAGGCTCGCACACAGATCTCCTTCGATTGGCGCAGTTCCTGCACGGGTAGCTCGAGTTCATATTGTACCCAGCACCACATCTTTCCATAGGCGTTGGGCGTCTCCTTGTAGATGATCCGGCAGTCGAGCCAGTGCTTGCCGTCATCGATAGTGACTTCGACGCGGATTACACGTCTCCCGCCACCCGAGTACGCGTAGCCACTCACGGTGAAGGTTTCGTCTGCAGTCTCTATGATTGGGAGTGTTTCTCCGTGGCCGGGCGTCAGGAATACGGAGTTGACATTGAGCTCTTGAATCGCGAACTCGGGCTTACTCCACCATCCTTCAGCAGTCGCTAGCTGTGCGTCCACATGTGACGGCAACAAACGATTGTCGTGGATGTGGTAGTAGTTTGTAGACTCCACGTCGCTCACGTGGATGCGGGAGAGCCACTTGACCATGCGACCTCCGACGTGCCCCGGGACGATGATGCGCACGGGAAAGCCGTGGTCTGGCGATAGCAGCTCACCGTTAACCTTCCACGCAACTAGCACGTCGCACGACGGATCCAATGCCGTGTGGGCGGGAATGCATGTGCCGTAGCCAGAGTGTGGAAGCGAATCCGCGCCTTCGAACCACACGTGCTTGGCAGCTGAGCGCTGGACTCCACATACTGCGAGCAGTTCGTGGAGCGGGACGCCCGTCCACTCGGCCGTGGACGCAGCACCAACGCCCCAGCTGAAGCCGATCGTCTTCTTCAGCATATTCTGCTCCTTGCGGCGGTTACCTGAGCACACCACCAGCACAGGCAGCGTCTTGACCTTGTCCACGAAGCGCTTCGTCAGCTCTTGCATTGTGAAGGTGTGGGGGGCGTCGACTAGACCGTCTATCGTAATGGAGTGGGTGTCCCATTCGAGCTTGGGGACGGCACCGTGGTTGCGCACAAAGTGCAACGGCGTAGGCGTGACGAACGTCTTGAGGTACTCTGGTGGGGGCTCGCTGCTGAAGGGGTGACGGCCCGTGAGGCGAATGAGCTCCGGGTGGCGTGGGATCCAGTCGTCCGGTGTGTCGACGTCCCGTGGATCGATGGGCAGCGATGCAGACATAGCGTCGAGTGGGTTGATAGCCGTTGTGGCGGCAGGCGGCAGGTCTGCGAATGACTCGGAGCACAGAGTGCGCTGTTTGGCGCTGACTCAGCGGCGTGGCGTTGGCTGGATTTGAGGATGACTCAAGCAGAGGGTCCCACTCCGAATGAGTCGAATTCGCGCCGCATCCGAGCCCTGTGTACCCACGGGAGCCACTGGATTTCGGTTTCGCACAGGGTGACAAACTGGACTCGCTCCCTATCACAAGAATCTCCGCACAGACATGTATCCCCGAAGGTATCGTATTATCAGAGGTCTTTAAATCTCAACTAACCATTTTTGTTCATCAACTATAGCACTAGATGCGTTTCCAAAGTGTAATGAAGGCTCCTTCGTGGGTACACAGCCAATATTTGATGGGCTGCACAATCCTGTGACCATCTCACACGCTGTCATCCGTCAAACAGAGCTCGTTTGACGGATGACATCTCCGAAAAAAAACTGGTGTGTACCCACACTCGAGCGGCTATCCGATGGATTGAAACTGATCCTCCATCACGCCCGGCGGTAAAGGGCCTTCACTGAAGGCACGATGCAGTAACCCACGCTCCTGTCATCGGCGTCGGCGCTAGCGCTGAATTCCTGCCATCGCCAAGGGCTTCGCGTGCCTTGCCTGTGCTCTTGCTGTGAGCGGACGTTTGGGTGACTCACTGACCGAGTCATTTTCATTTCAACCTCCTGCCTCCAAAGTTCTCGACGCCACAGTCCAGCAAACCGAAACGAAACGATGCAAGACTTCACTGAGACACCGAGGACGCCCCAGGTCCCATATGAAAGAGGAGTAGCCTCTCCACATGTGCCTCCGCTTGTCGAAAGAAAAACCTTCCCCATCGCCACAGACCCGCACCAAGGGGACCGCGCCAGCGAGATAAAGCTTCTCTCCGTCCAGCGGCCACACATGCGCGCATTCCACTTCGCGTGGCTGTCCTTCTTCATCGCATTCTTCGGATGGTTCTCCATTCCCCCACTCATGCCCACGATCAAGAAAAAGCTCCACCTCACGCCTGACCAGGTCTCGAACTCCAACATCGTCTCCGTTGCTAGCACCATCGCCGGGCGTGTGATCGCTGGGCCGCTCTGTGATCGCTACGGTTCACGTGCAGTACAGGCGGCGTTGCTTGTCGTCGGTGCGATTCCAGTCGCAGCCGCGGCCTTGGTCAACAACTACGCCAGCTTCATGGTCGTCCGCTTCTGCATCGGCCTCGTGGGTTGCTCTTTCGTGGCCACTGCCTACTGGACCTCCACTATGTTCACCAGAGAGGTTGTGGGTAGTGCCAACGCACTCGCCGCAGGCTGGGGTAATCTTGGCGCTGGTGTCACCTACCTCATCACGCCGCTCATCTTCGACTTGGTCACGATCGATGGCTCCGTCTCGGATGATCTCGGCTGGCGCATCACCCTCGTAGTCCCCGCCATTTTCATGGTCATTATCGGCGTCAGCTTGTTCAAATACTCTGACGATTGTCCTCAAGGCAACTACTGCGACCTCAAGAAGTCGAGCTCGATCGATGGAGCTTTGGCTCTTCCAGGGGCAACCAACACCAACATGGTGAGTGCTCTGCTGAACGTGGGCAAGCGACCAGTCGTTTGGATCCTCGCATTCCAGTACGCGTGCTCGTTCGGCGTTGAGTTGCAGGTGCACAACGTGCTGAGTCTCTTCTACTATGAAGACTTCACGCGTGGTGGCAGCTGCAACCCGAAGACGGATGCGACAAAGTGCCGACTACTGACGCAGACCACCGCCAGTCTCATCTCCTCGCTCTTCGGTCTCATGTGCATCTTTGCTCGCGCAGCCGGAGGCTTCGCCTCGGACTATGCGAGCCGCCGGTGGGCCATGAAAGGCCGTATTGCCGTGCAGTTCGCTGCCTTTGCTGGACAGGCCATCGCGCTCTACATCTTCAGCCAGGTCAAGAGTCTCGGTGGCAGCATCCCGTGTCTCATAGTCTTTGGCATCTTCGTCCAGGCGTGCACTGGAACCACCTACGGCATCGTGCCGTACGTGGCTCCGCAGCTGACTGGCGTCGCGTCTGGAATCGTCGGAGCAGGAGGCAATGCCGGTGCCTTGGGCTGGGGATTTCTCTTCAAAGCAATCGGCAAGCGCGACAAGTCTTTCGCTCGCCTCAGCATCTTCGTGGCGGCAGCTGCAGTCCTCAGTGGGTTCATTGTCGTGGACGGTGAAGGCTCGATGTGGCGCAATGACACAGACGACAGCGTCCACGATGCCAAGCATGCGGTTGCAGCAACCGATCGTGCATAAACCAGACGAGATGTGTTTATTTTGGTAATTAAATGGTTTCATTTGATACATAAGATAAATCAAGGACAGTTTCGTGGCTATATCTGTGATAATGTTTCTCCAGGTGGAGGAGATGAGACCAAGATTGTGCACTTTCCACCGAAGAGACCTGCTGCTGGTCCGGACATCTTGGCAAGATTCCCATAGTCTCACCCTGTACAGTATTAGCAGAAGACCTGGAATTGTCTTGGACAGGCTGGGGACTCTACAGTGTTGATTGTACCGAGCCCAGCGGCAACGGCCATCCTCCAATGAAGGCTGCCCCGCTCCCTCACACAGTCCATGACGCACGACTGGCGACTGATGAATCCGATCGCACCGTGATGTAGAGCAGCACCACGCAGTTCCCAGGTGGTGCGGGAGAAACGCCTTTCCAAAATAGAGCGCCTGAGCCACAGGCATCGCCTCCCCTGGGGTTTCCCACTTGACACGTGCATTCTACATCGTCCACTTATCAATTGGTAGCGTGGAAACTCAACGGCTCGCCATGGAGGCAAAGCTGCACGTGGGCAATGGTGCGAGCTCGCGCATGGAGGCGCTGTCATGGAAGAGCGACGTGCGCGGTCAGTCGTTAACGTTCGAGCATGCAGCGGTCGAGATCTCCGCGGACCGAGTGCTGTACCACATGACGCTGCAGCTCGCGACGCCGCTGCCGACGTCATGGCAGCAACACACCCAGTATCTGTGCCTCACGTGGCCTATCGGTGGGCTCTGGAAGATCAAGACCGTGGAGAACAACAACTCCACGGTCCACTGTGTGACGTGGCGCCGCACGACGATGAACCGCCAGGAGATGGCGGAGATGATCCAAGGCTTGGATCAGAAAAGTAAGTCGGGTGAGGAGCTTCCGACGCTCTTCGAGTGGAAGATGATGCGTGGCGTGTGGGGCAAAGACGAACACCACTGGTTCTTGCGGTCCATCGATCCGCCGGTCGATGTGCCTCACGCTGACCGCACGCTCGTGGCGAAGCTGTTTGTGGGTTTCGCGCCGTTCGAGGCGTCGATTGAGATCAACACGATCATGGCCGTGGACACTGTCGCCCAGACGTTTTCCGCAGATGTGACGTGGCAGGTGAGCATCCCTGCAATCACTGCGATCCGCGAAGACTCGGTTCTGCGTGAGCTGCTTGAGATTCTTGAAGTGGACGCCGAGCAATTCGAGTTCAGCAACGTCTACGCGATGCAAGAGGAGCGACCGCTGGCGTCGAGCGTGACTCCAGCCGGAGAGGCGCAGTTCCGCGACATCACGCTTAGCCAGCATGACCACGTCAGCACGGACAAAGTGTACCATCTCCAGTTCAGTCGACGTGTGATCGCGACATTCAGTGAGGAGATGACACTGCACAACTTCCCCTTCGACCAGCAGAAGCTGACGTTTGATTTTTCGTCCGGAACCAGCGGCATGCCCGACGGCCCGCTGCGGCTGACACCGACACCAGTCGATCCCGGCTCGTTTTTGATCGCGAACTATCACCTAGGCAACGTTTTCAACATCGTGTTCCACGACAAGGTCTTCGTGAGCGACATCCATGACGCGGGTGCCCGTAAATCGATCTGCTTCGAGATCATGCTCGAACGCAAGAGCGGCTACTACCTGACCAACGTTGCGCTCATCGCTGCGTGTATCACATACCTGTGCTTTATCACCTACGCGCCGATGGCCGATAGCACGTTCATGGACACGAGCGCGCGTCTGCAGATCGTGCTCACGCTGCTGCTCACGGCCGTGACGTTCAAGAACCAAGTGGCGTCACTCATCCCGCAGGTCTCGTACTTCACGTCGCTCGACAAGTACGTCTTCTTCTGCTTCATCGTCACGTGTATCGTGACGATCGAGAACGCGTTCTTCCAGCTCATCTCCGACACGTTCAGCTCCAGTAAGTGGACGGAGCACGGTCTGCTGAGCTTCTCAATCGGCGCGTTCACGCTCGTGAATGTCGTGTGGGGGGTGTACCTCAAGTGGTGGTTGCACGGCCGCCGCCAGGCTGCAAAGGTGTTGATGGAAGTCCACGAGCTCATCCGCGTGGTCACCAACACGTTTCCAGCATCCGACCGTGAGCAACTGCTGCGTGAGTACCTCCACAAGACCTACTCGGAGGGTCTGCTTCCGGAGCTGCAGGCCACGAGCGACGGCAATCTGTTCGTGGAGCTGCCCGACGATTCGCCCAAGGACCACCGCAAGCTCGCGAAACAGTCGCACCAGTTCCACGCTAACCAGCAGATCGCGCTGACCAAGTTGTCCGAGTTCCACCGCATGTACGAGAAGATGCACCCGGGGGTCTCTCGCCGCGTGGCTGCGACGCAAGGAGCGCAGGCGATCCCGACGGCGCGGCCGAACCAGGCGTACGAGGCCGGCAACGCCACGCCACCACGTCGCAGATCCAGTGCCGCCACTCCGTTCGTGGACACTGCCCTCACAGTGGAGCCATTCCACCTCCACAAAGACCCGCCGACACGCACCGCGATCTAACTGCCGTAAATAGCTTAGTCTAGTCTCCACCCGCCCACTTCAACTATGACGTACTGCTGTGCCTGCGTTACGTGATCCTCTTCTACGACATACCTCTCCGTCATTGGCTCGATCGAACCGTACGCACTCGATCAAGTACGAGTGTAGCTTTTCGCGTGGGGAAACGTGGCAGATTGATCCGCAGCCGCGTGGATACTGCTCGCATTAGTGCACTACAGTAGTATTGGCACATTCTGGAAGCCTGGAAGCCGGACCGAGACCATGGCGCGCGTCTTCCGAGTCTCCCGCGCGGCGCTGCTGCTGCTGCTGGCGCTGAGCTGCGCATGCGTGATGGTGCTGGCCGGTCGCGACTACTACGACGTGCTGGGCGTCACGCGCGACGCGTCGTCCGCTGAGATCAAGCGGGCCTTCCGCAAGCTCTCGCTCAAGGTGAGATCCCACGACGTGGCGCGTCCACGCGTCGCCATCCAGCCCCTGACACTTGTTTTGCTGTGTGTATGCGACGCCAGTACCATCCGGACAAGAACCCGGGCGACGAAGAGGCCCAGGCCAAGTTCAAGGAGGTCGCCAACGGTGCGTAGAGCTGGCTGAGTTAACCCCCTACGGCGTGCAGCTCTCACCAACCGCATCCTGTGTGTTTGCATGTGCCTGTGTCGCTGTATGTGTGTTCTACCAGCGTATGATGTGCTGTCGGATGAAGAGCGCAAGTCCAAGTACGACCGCTACGGCGAGGACGGGCTCAAGGCCGGCGGAGGCGGCGGCGGCCACGATCCGTTCGACGTCTTCTCCCAGTTCTTCGGTGGCGGTCGTCGCGAGCGCGGCGAGCGTGAACAGGCTCGCGGCCCGGATGTGGTCATGCCGTTGCGTGTGTCACTTGCGGATCTGTACAACGGAAAGAACTTCCAGTTCTCGATGCGACGTGAGACGCTGTGCCATCACTGCCACGGCCACGGCGCGGAACACGAGGACGACATCCACACCTGTAATGAATGTGGTGGCCACGGCGTCAAGATGATGACTCGCCGCGTGGGCCCGGGCTTCATCCAGCAGTTCCAGACGACGTGTGAGAAGTGTGGTGGCAAGGGCAAGATCGTGTCCTCGACGTGTCCAGTGTGCGGCGGCCGCAAGGTCGAGATGGGCGACATCAGCTTCGACGTGGATCTGGAGCGTGGCACAGCGGACGGACATGAGATTGAATTTGAAGGCTACGCAGACGAGGCGCCTGGCCAAACACCAGGTCACGTACGGCTTCAGGTGCAAACGGTACCGCACCCTGTCTTCACCCGCGAAGGTGACCACCTGTGGATGGACATGGACATCACACTGAAGGAGTCGCTCGTGGGCTTTCGCAAGAGCTTTACGCACTTGGACGGTCGCAAAGTCGAGGTCGTGCGTGAGGAAGTGACGCCACCTCGCTTCGTGACAGTTCTGGCGGGCGAGGGCATGCCCAAGAAGCACTTCCCATCGGAGAAGGGCCAGCTGCACATCAAGTTCCACGTCCAGTTCCCAGACTCGCTGACAGACAAGCAGAAAGACGGTGCGTGGAGGATGTGTATGGTCGTTCCTGGATCAGCCAATTGTTCTTACTGCGTGCACTGTGTCTGTTTTAGGCTTCCGCACGATGTTCGCCACCAAGTAGGACGCATCAACTCGGTTTGGTTCGGGTGGACGCAGGCATTCGGTTTCTGTTTATTAATGTTTCGCGACATAGAGCACACGATGTATTCGATCGACTGCCTCTCGCTGCGCCTGAGCTAGATGAGCCCATCATGATCTACGCACTCTACTTCGGGCTTTCCAATGTTAGGGGCTCGCACGTTATCTTCTTGAACTGTCTCAGCCGTCCAATCTGCCCACTCCGAAACGCAGTCGTCCACTGGATCGCGTCGCCTCCTCGCGAATACGGAGCCTAGTCCGAAATATCGAGACCGGTCACGAATTGGGCGACCGTCCAACTCCCGGATGGATTGTCGTGAGGCGTGGCGTCCTCTGTGCGAAGCGACTGCAATGGATACGCAGCTTCCAACACGTCGGGCACGACGAAGCCAAAGCGAAAGTCGGTGATCGACAGCCGAGCGAGAAACGCCTGGAATCTCTCGAGCTCAGCTTCGTCGATACCTTGGGCTCTGTCGATCGTCATCCGCAGGCCGTAGCACGTCGGGCTCGTCCCACTCGCGAGAAGGAATGCATCCACTGCTTTGCTGCCGTCCTTGCCCATGGGTTTGTAGTATGTGATTCCTCGCGGGACAGTCTGGATCTCATCCAGCGTTTGGAAAATGACGCCGCTCACCTCCGGTGCAATCTCCACGTCGTACGCAGTGGAGGCTTCTCCATTCAATGGTTGAAATGAAAGCTGCAGCGACTGGCTCGTAGCGATCTTGACGTGGCAGAGCCGTTCGTGCACCTTGCTGATCAAGGCCGTCGACGCTCGGCTGAAACACCCACGCACAAAGAGCTCACATAGTCGCTCACGGCTGTCACGTAGAATCTTCTTCGATACGACGGTGGCGATTTAGTTCGAGAGGAACATCAAATCATACGAGACCGCCAGGTCCTGGCGTCTCGGCACCATCTCGAGGAGGTGGTTGCTCTCTCTGACAAACGTGCAGCCGCTCACGACGTCAATGAGCTCGAAGGCATTTGAGCCACCGACGGCAATCTGGAGGTTGTGATGGAAAAGCAAGGACGCGAAAATGGCTCGTGGGATGCCGCCCCGCTCATTGTACAGGTCAACGAGCGTCTTGTCGTCCAGCTTTCACGGCGAGTGAGGTAGAGCGTTGTACGCGCGCAGCTCCGTCAGACTCCACGTCGGCATCACGTACGTGTACCCGTGGTCCTTTAGAAAGTCCTGGATCCCGGCGTGTTCCGGTGACGAGAAGAAGATCGAGATACCGTGCCATCCGCTCAGTCGATCAGAGCTGCCTTCCACGAGACGCACCACGCAACGGTCTCGTTCCAAATCATCCAGCTCTGCCTCACCTCGTACCCAGGCAAACGACCGCGTGTCCGGGTCGTACAAGTGGTACCTGTTGTCGCAGTTGAGCTGCAATTGAAACACCGGCAGTGCCGCTCGCACAGCGCCATCCAGCGCAAGACGGAAGATGCAGTAGAGGTAGATACGGCTCTTCCCAATGGCGGGTGTGCCGCTGATGTGGATGTTCTTCTTGGACAGCCTCTGCTCCCGCAGACCCTTGATGATCTCGACGAGCTGGTCAAAGAGCGTGACGTAGCACTGGTGCTCAAGCACGATGCTGGCTTCTATCGAGGGGTGGGCAAGAGGCGGCAGGTGCTGCATCGTCAAGTAGCGCACCCTCGTTCCCGCCTCGCCCTCTGCTAGAACTTGCATCGTCACCTCCTTCATATCCTCGCCCACGAACCATTCGCTGGCTAGAATCACCTCTCCGCCCTCGGTCTTCCAGCGCTTTGCTCCTGCCTCACGTGCCAACTCCTCCATCGCGTCCACGCCAGAAGCAATATGAGTTGTGGCTGTCGAAGAGAAGCTTCACAGTCGCGGTTGCAGTT
Organism: Pythium utonaiense; assembly: GCA_023334595.1. NCBI lineage: Eukaryota > Oomycota > Peronosporomycetes > Pythiales > Pythiaceae > Pythium > Pythium utonaiense. The sequence goes on from JAADVE010000552.1 coordinate 13,539, forward strand.
GATAATCCGATCCAAGAGAAGTGCGAGTTGATATGATCCAAGCAGACCACGCTTCTCCCAGGCATCGGAATGTCCTGTCGCTTTGAGAGAGCCTGCGGGTATGGTATTGTGTGTATTAACGTTGGCGACATAGAGCTCACGATGAACAAATTGGACTACCGCTCGCTGCTCTTGAACCGCTGGAGCATGCTCGTCGTGAGCGACGCGCTGGGCTTGCGCTCGCCCATGATGCCATTGTGGCTGGACAGTGAGCCATAGCTCGAGGACGATAAATACTCCGACGATGAGGAAGACGAAAGCTGCGGCGTTGACGGGGGAGGCGGAGGTGGGGATGGGATGGGTGGTGTGGGCGGCGTCATGAGCGATGGCCCACGCCGAGGCGACGTGGACATGCCCACGGGTAGCGAATACATGGAGGACGAGTGGCTGCTGTAGCTACTGCCGCTGGTAGTCACGAAGTCGGTGCTTTGTCGTCGTTTGCGCAGACACGACACGCACACGCGCACGCTGGTGATGCCCACGTCCGGCAACGCGACGTCCATCTTGGGTGAGCACTCGCCGCAACACACCTCGCCACAGAGCCGGCAGTGGTGGCGGCGTCGAGAGAAGTTGTTAAACTTGGCGTCGCAGCAATAGCAACTCGACCGTTCGTTGTTGCGCACCCACAGTGGCTGGTGGGCGAGCAGCGACTGGGACAAGCGGCGGCTTGTGATGAGCTCCTCAAGCTTGGCGATGCGAGCGACGAGCGACCGTAATTTGGCGCGGCGAGACGCGTTGGGAAGCTGCGCCTTCTCCAGGATCGCACCCACAAATTGCACTTCCACGAAGCCGTCGCGCGTCTTGGACTCGCGCACCATAAAACCTGTGGGCTGCAGATCAGTGGGGCGGCTCGTGGCGAACTCGTCCATCCACGGCTGGCACTGCGGCAGATAACACGACTGGAGACAGCGCACGAACATGGGCGACGCGTCGTCCAGGTCGTCCCAGTCGTTGACGATGATGCACTCGTAGTCCAGCACACAGTAGTGGACGCGCGCGCCGCCAAACATGCGACTGGGACGGTCGCCAACGACCCACTTCAGACTCAAGTTGCCGCGGTTGCCTGTCTCGGCCAGTAGGTTGTGGTAGGACGCACCGTCGCTACTGGCAGATCGGTTTGTGACGGCGGAGATGCTGCCGCGACTTCCTCCGTTCTGTCGCGTTCTACGAGACGGCGGGCGGGGCGGTGCCGTGTGGAGCGACACGCGGTTGAGCATGGCGTTCTCGTCGTTGTCGTCCCGGTTGTCCACGCCGTCTCCGTCATCCTCGCCATCAGACGACGAGCTGCTCGAGTCACTGTCGTACGTGACGGTCGTGGACGAGAGGCTTTTCCCTGCGGCAGCTTGGATCAGACTCGCACCTCCGGACGACAAGTGGCGCCGACGCAATCGCTTCTTGCGGCGGCGGTAGATGAGTCCGGACGCCGTGGTCTTGACACCCACGAGGTGGTGCATGGCCGTCTCCATGTCGTCGCTATCCGAGTTGACAAGCAGCTCGAGCACTTCGTCCAGCGTCGCGGGCAGCAGCGTCACGCCCTTGACCAGGTACTGCTGCAGCACCTTTGAGCCGTACAGATATCCGTTCACATTCGCACTGGCGCCATCCATTTCGCTGCCATCGTCGTCAAGAGCCTGCTGCTGTTGCTGAATACTCGCGTCCGCTAGAGTGGCGTCCAGCGACCCACTCTCCGCGTTGTTGATGGTCTCACCGTTGTGCATCGTGTTCCAGAGCGCCGCGTTCGTGCCAAGCGGACACACACGCTCCATCAGCGTCAGCGACTGTGCGCTCACCGACGTGCCGAGCGCGTTCGCGGCTAGGAACCCGCTAGCGCCGCCGCCATTGCTGCTGCTGCTGCCCGAGCCCTTGACGCCAATCGTCATGGAGTCGAACGTGCTGGCGTTCAGCACGACCTTGCTCCAGGTCACACCGCCGCCCTCACCGAAGCCGAAGAGGCTGATGGAGGCGCGCGCCTGGCTCTCCAGGTCCTCCTCCAGCGCGCGCGGCATCTGCGACGGCGCCAGCGGCGGCAAGTTGAGGTTCATGATAGTCATGTTGTTGCTCGAGCCGTTCTTGAGCAAGCGCGAGGGGTGCATCGGGTTGGACGAGCCGCGCGGTCGGCCCATGCTGTAGCGTCCAGCTCAGACGCAGGATGACGCGGGGCGCGGGACTGGGCGTTGATCCAGTGCAGTAGTGGGCCGATGATCCAGTCACTGATCCAGTGGCGAGGGAGCTCTGTGGGCTCACTTCCTGCAGCGGCGGAGAGAGTCAGTCGACGGAACGTTCGAAATTCCAGCGAACCGACGGGGGATCTCTGGAGAATCAGTCACGTCCGGAGAGTTGAGCTGGCGACGCGAGCAGCTTATAGCGGTCGGGACTCGGTGCGTGGCAGAAGGTGATGGCGAGGGGCGAGCGGGATGGAGACGCAGCGATGGAGATGCAGGGCGCCGAGTGCGTGGAGCGCTGCCGCTAATGGGCTCGGCAGCCGCGTTCGCCTCGTGTTCTTCTGCGGCGGGGAGCGCAGCTGCTGGTCGAAAGCTCAGCGCCAGTTCAGTCTGTTCTTCCGCTTTAAGATCATCCCCTTCTTAAACCGATTGTCAAGTTCAAACACACTACAGTTTCATTGTAAGTAGTGACAATGTTAAAAATGATAAACGTCCAATGTAGATGATGCAGACGGCCGGGATCAGTCTCCACCGCTCCCTCTGGCAATCTGAGTCGCAATCTGAGTTGAGCTTCTGGACGATGGGTTTCGAAGCAACACGCAGGCGACGACACTGCGTGGATCATCTACTGTACTGCGCGGGAAGACGTGCCTGAAGGAGGACAAGCAAGCGAGCTGTACAGGCATTCGTATCAAGCAAAGTAAACTCTTCATTACTACGTAGCACCATCCAGCGGAGGTCCATCCGACACGACACACTACAGCACCTAAAGCTGTTCCACGAAGTTCATTAGATCGCTGCCGTCGCCACTGTCGTTGCCACCGCTGCCGCCAGGCCCACTCGCACTGTCCTGGCCGTCGTACGACAGACCCCCCAAACCTGAGCCATCGATATCCAGTCCGAAATCCATCGAGCTGGAGAAGTTGGTCGGGGACAAGTCGCTCCCGAAGCTCATAGAGAAGCTGCCAGACCCAGAGGTTGAAGCGAGATTCGCAGGCATCTGCAGGAGGGAGCTGTCCATACCAGAGTAGATGCTCGTATCATCCAGGCTGAGTCCAAGGCCAGAGCCCAGAGTAGGACTGTTGTTTCCTCGCGAGGTCGAAGGCTGGCTCGAGGAAGCCTGCTGCGGTTTCTGCTGCTGCATGTGCTGTTGCTGTTGCTGTTGCTGTTGTTGCTGCTG
>JAADVE010000553.1:0-16902 GCA_023334595.1 Pythium utonaiense
ATTCCTGCGGCGTGTCCTGCTGAGAGACACACTGCCCAAGGTGATGCTGTCGACTTCGTCAGAGAAACCGCAGCCGCTGATAGCCGTGCGTGCCTTCGGGCTCCAAGTGGACGAAAGTGCACACGAGTGGATCTGGTCAAACGTCGTGTCATCTCATCGCTACATGACCATTCGGCCGATGCATCGGTGCGTCCTGTTCTGTGGGTCACTGTATCGCTGTTGATGGTGGGCTGAGCTGACGAAGCAAATGCAACAGAATGAACGCTGAGTTTGAAGGCCAAGAGCCACTTGCGACCTGTGCAATCTCTATACGAAAGGTACGCCTGTCACTCCAATGGAGTTGCTTTGTCCAGTGCTGACACATTGTGTTGCTGCTTGCAGTGGCCGTTTGACAAAGACTTTGCGCATGAACTTATTTCGCTTGGGTTGGCCGAATGCCTTCCAGAAAACGTTGACAAATATGCAGACGGCAGGTGAGTCATCCGTGTTCTTTCGCGGCTGTGGTCTGTGTTGTGGCAGCACTAACGGCTCCTCTGCAACCACGAACAGGAATGATAAGGGCAAGCAATTGGTCACTCGGTTGAAGCAGCTCGAGGCGGCGCAGAAGCACGCGCAGACCATGCAGTACGGTATCTGGAAGGACTGGCAGGACGAGAAGCTTACAGATCGAGTGCTGTCCGCAAGCAAGCGCCTGTCGAATCGAGGTTTCCAGAAGCTGGTCAACAAAGTCACCGGGAGCGAGTAATCTCCCATGTTGAACAGTTGGCCTCTTCAGCTGCAGTAGTGAATGGGTCAGTGGCAATCAACAACTGTACCGATGGCAGACAATCAAAGAAGTATTTCGCTGGTTTACTACTACGAAGTATGATTTGGGCTTCGTATGCACACATCCTGAGCGTCGAAGTGCCCGGTAAAGCCGGAGTCGATCGACTCGATGTCTGTCCAGATCTCGCTCTCGATATTATGAACGTGCCTGCCACTAGCGTAGCTTTCAGGAAGTCTCTCAGTTACTTGGTGCAATTAGTGCATTCCGAGTATCATGCTTTCGTATGTAATGCCAGTCATGAACTCGAGAAATCATTGAGTACTTGAGGTCGCGCATCTCTACGAAGGTACAGCAAGAAGACAGCGAAGGACATGGCGGCCTCCCAAGGCGAGACATTGATGACACCGGCAACCGCTTTTTCGTCAGGTTTCCCAAGCGATAAGGTTTGAGAAAGCCAGTGGTTCGAGTTGAATCAGGCGACGAGCGGGTTGCCGTGTTATCCCTGGCGAATGGTTTTGGTGTCGATGAGCTTCGTCAGGCAAAACAACTTCACCGCACAGCAATCTGTGCTACAGGATTCGGAACGCCATTCTTGATTTGGCTCAGCCATCCCGACTTCTCGTATCGACTACTACTGAAGACACGACACGATGCCGGCACATCCGATTGTGACGGCCTTGCTCGTTATTGCAAGTCTCGCCTGGATTGCTAGCGCTGCCATCATTATCAGGTATCTGGAAGACGACAAGAACTGTCCGAACGAATGCCAAAGGTACTTGAGCCCTTGAAGCAAACCGATCGCTTTGCAGACTGATGCCGATGGCGTTGCGTAGTTCTGCCGCAATCTGCAGCATGGTTGGTGGTGTAGCAGGATTTCTTGGCGTCGTTGTCGCCCCATGTCTACCGGAGAAGTGACGCCACGCTACCGGGTAGCGGATGCCCGAGAAGAGAGTTTCATTGAAGAAAATGATGAGTCTTCACGCAAGCCACAACCTACTCCCAACGCATCGAGCCATTCTAGAATCCGACTTCAATATGAGATTCGCTGCTGCCAATGCTACTTCGATGACCATTCAATCCGGATTGCTTCATGTGCTTTGCTCGACCAGCAACTCCGTAGGACCGTTCCGCGCCAGCATGAGCCTACGCAGCATTACCCGCCGGAGGTAATTTGTCATCAGGATGGCTGCAAGTATACAGCTCACGAAAATCCTAGCCGATTCGAATTCGTAGTGGATGGCATTCCAGTCACCGGACGACAAGCACTTCACACGCCGCACCTGCAGTCGGCAAAAAGGCGAGCAATCCGCAGAGTCGACGTTGTCTATCGGGTGGTTCTTCACCACCAAGCCACGACTGTCGTGGCCGCGCAGGCCAAGCGCTTGACTGCACCACGGCTCCAAGTCGCCACCAGCCCGCCTAGCAAGCGATTCGAAACTAGCAGAAGGCGTGGGGGCAGCCTGGAGGTCACACACAGACGGGAGGGTATTCGACAGCGTGGCGTTACACCACGCGTTGCAGGCTGCAGCGTTGAAGCTGGCGACGGCTGCGACTTGATCGCTGAGCTGGGCGGCGGGGTTAGCTTCGGGGCAGTCGATCACAAGAAGACCAACGAACCCAGCGACAGAAAGCGTTAGCATGCTGATCGCAGCCGCGACAGAGATGGCGTTGTGTCGCCCCGTCCATTCCCGGAGACTCCAGAAGTGGAAGACACTGGCCGACGCCACGAAGAACGTTGTGATGGATCCAAGACCCAGCAGACGGAGTCCTGACAGTGGTGGCCAGTCCACGAAGTCGCTGCTGTCCATCAGCACGTTCCACTCCAGCTCCATGTACCACCACGCGGTGATGGCCAGCACGGTGAGCAACACGAGCAATCCATACGTGATGGTCATCCAGAACAGGATCCATTTGAGCAAGGGATCCGGCTCCAAGAATTCAGACTTGCCTACTGCCCCCATGGTTGTTCAGGCTCTCCAACGTGAAAGTGGTAGGTTAGATCAACCAGCGAAAAGCCTCCAATGCCTCACAGTTTCCTCGTCTCTGTCAGGTCCCAGACTTCATTCACAGCGGCACATCCATCACCTGGGCATTTCGAGTCGAAACCCAACCACCACGTCCCAAGGGCTGGTCACGTCGGGTCATTCGATCCGCGCACAACGCAGACGTAACGAACTCTTCCGATATCAGACAAAAGGTGTATTTGGCTTGTTTACTATGATCAGGGCCACGTGAGGTATGCACGCGTGCTTGCAATCGGTCGCGATTGGATGGCACAGGTTGGACACGTCGACGGGCTCAAGGGGGGGGTGAGATATACAAAATGGAGCGTCCACAAGAAGACTCTCCATTTATCCGTAGCAGCGGATCTTGTCCGAGTTGCCCTTGTCCGCGCACTGGCCGCCCTTCTCGAGGTACTGCTGGTGGTACTCCTCCGCAGGCCAGAAGTGTCCGGCAGGCTCGATCAGAGTCACGATCTCATCCTTCAGCAGCTTCTGCTGGGCCTCGAGCGAAGCCTTCGCCTCCTTCTGCTGCTCCTCGTTGTGGTAGAAGATGGCCGAGCGGTACTGGGTACCGATGTCACCCTTCTGACGGTTCAACGTGGTAGGGTCGTGGATGCTCCAGTACACGTCGAGAAGCTCGCGGTACTTGACAACGTTCTCATCGAACTCGATGCGGATCGACTCAGCGTGGCCCGTGGTGCCGGTGCACACCTCCTTGTAGGTAGGCGACTCCTTGTGGCCGTTGCTGTAGCCCACAGTGGTCTTGGTCACGCCGAACACGCGCTGGAACGCGAGCTCCACGCCCCAGAAGCAGCCGGCGGCGAAGGTCGCGACGGACGCGTTCTGCTCGGTCTGGTTGTCGGCCATGTTGCTTACGGAGGAGCTACTGGGTCGGACTTGCTGCAGCAATGACTGGAGTCTCTTGGTGCACGAGGAGGAAGTCGTGGCACTGCGAGAAGCTCTGGAAATTGGTAAGTGAAGAGCTCGTAGCATTGCCCGTAGCCACGGAAACCCCGCGAGGTGGTGAGAGAGCTCTCGACGGTAGGAGCTCTTCGTCGACGTTCTCGACGGCAGATGCTCAATGGGACGGTCTCTGCCACGGGGAAACCAAGGTTTTGAGGCGTAGAATAGGAAAAACCTCGGCGATTAGAGGGCCCTGGAGTGTTGACGTACGGGAGAGTGAGACGTCGTTGGCCAATCAGAGACGAGAATGGCGTGACGTTGGTGCCGCAGGAGTGGTTTGATTGGATACAAATGGTGAACACGTTCGTTATAACCACCAATGGGAGACAGGTATTTCGCCGGATGGGATCATTGAAGCGAGTTACGGTAAAAATGGTAAATACGGTAAATGCAACGCTACCCCCAGCGATAAATACGCGAGATGTGAGATGCGATGCATGATGCTGGTGGGGAAGAAATGGTCGCTTGCTAGCGAGCCTGCACGGCCTTCCAAGCGACTGCAGCGTTCAGCTAAGTGGGGCGGCAGCTGACGAGAGAAGCTTGATCTTGTGGCCGATAAAAGTGAGCGAGAACACAGGACACAAGCGCTTTGCTTGCATGTGGCTGAACGCAATGCCCAGGCATCGTCCATTCTTGTAGAAAGTGAGGTTGCCACGCTCCATGTCGAGGAGAACGCCAACAACGTCGCCGTCTCGGAAGGGCTCGGCGTAGTAGTCGATGGTATCGTGGATCTTGTGCCCTGTGGCACAGGAAATGCCCCAGAAAATCCCACGACTGAGCAGACTCCCATTCAGGGGCACATCAGCAGAACCGACGCCGATGAAAACTCCGTCTCCACCACGTGCGCTTTCCAGCTTCACCTCCCAGTACTTGATCCCAATCGTGAGCTCCGCGTTGCCCACCACAGAGCCAAAACCCTTCGCGATCTGGACGACCGCCGAGTTTTTCTCTTGCAGAAGAAGGTAGAACGAGCACTTCTTTTGGTCGAATCGGATGAGCGGTGCTTGAAGCACTAGAATCGGGTGCTGTGGGCCACTTCCGATGATGCAGTCGCCCAGCGTCTTCTCCGGTTTCAGGTCGTGCTTCTTCACCGAATCCGTCTGCACCAGCGACACGGCCACGTCTTCATCCAACTCCAATCTAGCGCGCACGACCTCAACGAGCTCTTGCGTGTGTCCCGTGAGTGGGAATGTGAGCGTGAACTTGACGCGCTTGCCCTTTCCGATGGCGTAGAATGTGAATTCCGGTGATTCAGCGATCTGTGTCTTGTGCAGATACGCGTGCCCCCAGGGGAACAACACACGGGTAAACCCCTCGCGCTCCTCGCCACGATCATCGATGCGATCAGGCGCATGTGTCGCGCTTGTACTCGCGTCCAGCGGAAGTGATCCGACGCCGAATGGCGTCGACACGAGCAGCGCTTGCGGCATATTGATGCTGTTGCTGGCGTCGAGAAATGCGCGAGACAAACTTCGCAACAGCTCATCGTACTTAAGCTCACACTGACAGTAAGGCATCCAGGATCGCCTCTTACAACACATAGCGAGAACAATGCACATCACTCTCACCGGTAAACCTCACTTGTTATTACTGTATAATCCCATATACCTTTCTATTCCGATATCAGCCAACTGTCTGGTTGAAGTCTGCCCTTCTGGCTGGGAAAGGTATCCATGTCGTAGTTTACTTCGCTGGTTTGTTTCGTCGTCACTGCCATTTTTTCCAGTGCTCGTGCGTAACTTACGCGTAATGTTCTTTTTTCTTTCGCCAACCTTTCCTTTCCGCGTCTCTTCCCACAGGTGACGATCGTCCGACGGCAACACGAGGAGAAAGCAAGCACCGAGCGGGCGACACTAGCGCTGTGTATGCATGGGGGCGGCGTGCTGTCGCTGCCAGCAAGTCACATTCGAGGACGACGCGCTGCGCTTCCCATCCTCCTCGTCTCTGCGTCGCGGTGGCGTGTCTTCCGCGTCCTCAGGACCCTCTGCAAGATCATCTTCAACTTCTGCGGCGTCCTCCCTACGACAGCGTTCCCTGCCGCCGCGGGCTCGCGCGCGATTGCCCAGTCGCCAGTCGCTGAGTATGAACCACTCGCTGGCCAACTACGTGTCGTTCCCGTTCCCGTTCGCGAACAAGGCGCCCGCCAGGCGTGCTCCGAATGGCAACGGCGACGGCAACCCACCCAGGAAAAAGAAGAGCCGCGAGCGAAGCAACCGAATGCGCAAGAGCAAGCTGCTGGATGTCGTGCCTGACAATCTAGGAGACTACCTCACGCGGAATGAGAGCGACGGCGCGATGACGCCGCTGTCGCTCGTGGAGCTGTGCGTGCGGCGCGTGAGCGCGAGCCTCGTAGCCGACCCAGAGAGCTGCACGACACAGTGGCGCTCCACGGGCATCCCGTCGGAAGTCGCGAACGCTGTGCTGAAGCATCTCAAGCGCCACGAGGCGCTCACAAAGCCGCATTTCCGACTGTTGGCGCGCTTTTTGTTTCAGGAATGGGACCTCTCGCACCAACTGGAGGTGGACAGCGCGTGGTTCGACGGGATCGCCATCGCACCGCTGCAGTACATCAAGAGTATCGACTTCTCCCACTGCCCCAACCTGGAGTCCCTAGGCTCAGATCGTTGGTTGCAGGTGGATGAGTTGCCTAATCTCACGTCGGCCTCGTTCCGTGACTGTACCAAGCTGAGCAAGAGCGTGCCTGACATCCTGCAGAGCTCGTCACGGCTGACGACCTTGAACTTGGCTGGCTGTCGCAGTATCGACGACCGCAGTTTGTTGGCGTTGCGGCGTCTCTTTCGCATGACAAGCTTGGATTTGGTGCGGTGACTGCTGTTGGAATGCTTGTACTCCCAAGGCTGGATTTACTGACTGACGCTGTGGTGAGTAGAGTGGCTGCAACGAAATCACAGACGAAGGCTTCAAGTGCCTCACAAGTCTGTCCAAGCTGGATAAGCTAGTGCTGAGCCGATGCACGAAGCTCACTGACCGCGCATTTGAAGATGTTGAGTTGGCGTTTCCTACGCTTCGACACCTGGACGTCGCGCACTGCCGAATCACGTACGTTTGGGTGGAAGTGATTGCTGGTTATCACATGCTCGAGCTGACATGCTACGGATTCTTACCTTTACGACAGGGATGTGGCTCTCGCTCATTTTGGACATGTCGTGTCGCTGACGACACTCATCGTGCGAGGTTGCAGAAGTATCGGTGATGCTGGAATGGAGAGGCTTGCATCACTTCAGGCGCTGGAGTGCTTTGATGCTCGCCATTGCGAAGATGTTCGGTCTGTGAGATCGGAGTGGAGCGGTCTGCGAGTTTTGTTGCTGACGCGAACAGCCTTTGCTGAGGCCGAAGCTGCAGTGCTCCGAAGCTTGGAGCACCTCGAAGAACTGGATTTGAAAGCGTGTCGGATCTTGAAGAGGTGAGTTTGTTATTTCGCTGGATCACAGTGTGATTAAATGAATGACACAGCCTTCTTTGTAGGGGATTCGAGTTTGTGAGCAAGCTGACCAAGTTGAAGAAGTTGTCACTGGCAGAGACAGCTCTGACGGACAGTGCATTGCTGCAAATATGCAGAGGCGTGCGTGGGCTTGTCGAGCTTGATATCTCCCATACCGAGATCACTGACGTCGGCGCAGAAGGTCTGAGCGGTCTGCTAGACCTTGAGTCACTGCGGCTGGATACAAGCGGCATCACAAACCGATCTCTCGTGCACGTTTCGTGTTTGACGAAGCTACGCCGCCTCGATCTTTTTGGAACAAGGTGCGATTCGCAGCGATTTTGGCATCGACTGAACTACATGGCACTGACAGCGTTGGTTCGCTGTTTTACTCAGTGTCAGTGACAGCGGAATTTTGCATTTGACGGGCTTGAAGGATCTCCAGGAACTGGAGATCTGCAGTGGAGCCATCACCGATCGAGGGGTGGAGATCCTGTCGCGTCTCAAGTCATTGCGTACTCTCAACCTGAGCCAGAATAGGTGTGTTTGAAATGTTTGCTCGAGACCAGCTGATGAATTCTAATGTGTTGGGCATTTGCACAGAAACATCAACGCGAAGGGCTTGCTGTGTCTGCGTGGATTGACCGAGCTCAAGCACCTTAATTTATCGAATACGGGAATCGCAGCAGTGTCTCTTCGCCATTTGCATGGTGAGTCGCTACTCTGTTCAGCTCGATTGACATGGAAGCCAAAATTGAGCCTGTTTGTTTGACGTAGCACTGCAAGAACTTGAGTCGCTCTCGATCTACGGCTGTGAGCTGACGGGAATTCAGATCGAGCTACTTCAAGGTGCGCTCGGCAGTATGGAGTATTCGATTTCAGGTTTGACGGTCCTTTTCATTCTATCATAGAGCTGTTGCCGAAGCTTCGCTGCCTGCGCTGTTCGTGAACACACACGTATAGATGGTATACATGCCTACATGTCTGTTGTATTCATCGATGCATATTCAATGCAAGCCACTAGCGGGATGATTGGTGATGGATTGTTGATGAGAATGACCCTTCTTGGTATGCGAGTCGAAGCAAGCTGGATGACCGTTTCTCTGGCCTCTCCTATTGCTGGAGACCTCGAGTCGCGGTGCATCTATATTTGAGCCGGCCGCGAGCATTCAGCGTGGAATCTCGTGCGTTGTTAGCCTCGTTGTAACTCGGCAAAGAGTGGGCGAGAGATGCAGGCGCGCCACGACAATGCGCTCAAGCGCATGGAGCAAGAGTATGACCACCGCATGGAGGAGCAGGTCGGAGGCCTGCGGGACAAGATGCGTCTGCTTCGTATGTGAAAATTGAGTGCCGCTTTCTGGAGCTTTGGAAGTTGCTAACAGAAGAGCTATGCGTGTGTGTTCCACAGAGGTCGACCGAAAAAGCAACATCGATCTGTTGGAGTCCACGAAGCAAGCCAACAAGGACTACATCCACCAGCTCAAGGACGAGAACCGAGAGCTACGGAAGCAGCTCGCCGACATGAAGCGAGCCAGCGGAGGTGGCGGTGGTGGACTGATGGGTGGTGGTAGTGCTCCTGCACTGATGGCGACAGGGGCGTCAATCGTCGAGTCGGGAGATGACGTTGCACAAGCTGTGGGTGTGCTAAACAAACTACGGAAGCAACACGACGAGATCCGGCACAGAGTGCAGTCGCAGTCGTCGCTCCTGGAAGAGCTCAAGGATGAGGTGAAAGATCTCGAGCTGGAGTCGAAAAAGCCGAGCCTGGAGGACACGCCGGAGACGCGGAAAATCCGAATGCTCGAGAATCGACTGGACAAGGCCATGATCAAGTTCAACGAGGCACAGAGCATCCGAAAGACGTATGAGCAGATCGTCAAGCGACTGAAAGAAGAACGCATTGGCTTTGATAACCAACTTGCCGCACTGGAACGAGCGCTTGGGGCGAAGGAGAATGACTATGAAGAGCTTGTGCTGCTGTCATCTGACGCGACGCATGCACGGGAGGCGATCATGCTCGAGCTGGAGAAGGCACGCGGTCAGTACGAAGATGAGAAACGCCACCGTGAGAAAGAGCTACGTGAGAAACAGCAGTATGTCAAGATTCGGCTCGAGATGAGTAATCGCGTCGACAAGAGAGAGAAGAACAAGCTTGACGTCCTTGCGAAGGAATCAGGTGACTTGTCAGCGGATGAAGAGCGACATCTCAAGCAGTCATTCGCTGTGATGGTCAAGCAGCAAGGTCAGGTCGTTGAGGAGAAGAAAGAGCATCGTAGCAAGATCGATATCTTCGAAAGCGCGTTCCGTAAGATCAAAGAAGCGACAGGCGTGAGCGACGTGAATGAAGTGATTCAGAAGATTGTGAGCCAGGAAAGCACAACCGACAACCTCATCAATCTATCGAAGGAGAACCAGACGCGGCTCGAACATCTCCAGGCTGAGCACTCGTCGCTTAAGGCGCGAGTCGAAGAGCTCAAGTACAGTGGCTCGGGCGGTGGCCACCGACGCAAGATGGTCGACGACCATGAGCAGAATCTCGCCCTTGCTACGGCCAAGCTTGAACGCGCGAAGCTCAAGTACGAGCGCCTGGCGAAGGTGTTGATCAGCGTCAAGGCAGGCGTGGAGCATCTCGTGGACAAATTGGAGAGTGTGCGAGACGACGACCAAGTTGTGATTGTGACGGACGAGACAATTGTGGATGCACTCCAAGAGAGCGAGATGACGTTGGCGCGGTTACTCAACCAAATCAAAGTGGTGTCTACAGCAGGAGCGACTCCGCCGGGAGGGGCAGCTGCATTGGCTGCTGCGGGCAGCGGAGCAGCCGCAGTCGCATCTCAGAAACGACGAGAAGGTGGTGGTGGTGGTAGCCTTGTCCGCACGGGCTCACATCTTGCGGTCCCCACGACCAGCTCGACTGCGAGTACCTTACCTGAGGTTTCCGACACCGAGATGCTGCTGGCGCGACCATACAACCAGCGGATCCCATTGCCTGGAGAGCTCACTGGCGAAGAGCTGGAGAATGACGAGCTGGCCAACGCTGGCCTGCTCATGGACGACAACGAAGAGGCACTGAGTCGCGAGCGCGTGAAGCGTGCGTCGAACCAAGTGCTGTTGGCCCAAGACAAGAAGAAGAAGCGGACAGTCAAGAAGAAGTCCAAGGACATGATGAACGACTCGGACGAGGAGGACGGAGACGGCGTAGGCGCAGCTCGATTCAGCATGGCATCTACCCAGCAGCGCCAGACGCTGTCTCCCTCCAAGAAGAAGTAAGCGCCGTCCCCACGGTCTGTCGGTGTAATGGCGATTCGCAATTTTTGTCTTGTATTGCTGAGAGGGCTCCTACTGACGTGAACCACTGCTAACGGAAGCTCGCTGCCATAGAGATAGAGATCCCTTAGAAGCTGAAGTGCTGGCTCGCCTCGTAGCCGAGCTGCTCGAGCGCCGGCAGCACCGCGAACTTGAGCATGGGCGGAGGGCCGCACATGAAGATCTGCACGTCTGGCGCCGCGGCCGGGAAGTGCTCCTTGATCATGTCGGCGTTGACCCAGCCGACCGAGTAGTTCCACGTGTCGCTGGCGTCGCGGTCGATCGTGTACCACACGTGCACGTTCTCGTGGTTGCGCGCCATGGCGTCGATCTCCTCGCGGCACAGAATGTCCTGCTCCGTCTGGTTCGCAAACAGCAAGTAGAACTCGGTCTTGTCGCTGCAGATATCCAGCCATGCGCGCGTTAGTTGGCTGCTGCCAGTAGACAGAGAGAGAGAGAGAGAGAAAGAAAGAGGCGGTACGTACTTTGGGTCCTGGAGCGCGCGGCGAATGACCTGGAGCATGGGCGTGATGCCCGTGCCGCCGGCGATCATGCCGATCTTCTTGGCGTGGCGGATCTCCGACTCCGTGTCGCGTGGGCGGTGCTTGATGTGGAACTCGCCCTTGCCCACGTACGAGAGCTTGCCCTTGGGGCCCGTGACCTCGATGGTGTCGCCGATCTTGAGGCTCTCGAGGTGCTGCGACATCTTGCCGCCCTCAGGGAACTTGGGGTGCACGTCCTTGAAGTACACCTTGACCACGAGGTCCACGTAGCCCTTGACGTCGTCCGAGCTCACGGGCGTGTACGAGCGCATCACGAGCTTGCCCTCGCTGTCCGTGTAGCGCAGCGAGATGTGCTGGCCCACTGGCAGGCCCAGGATGTGGTCCTTGGACGGCAGCGCGAAGCGGAAGCGGCGCGTGTCGTGGGACAGCGACTCCTTCTCGATCAGCGCCAGCTGCACGGGAATGGGCTGGCCGACGTTGCCGCTGCGCTGCGAGGTCTTGAGCGTGACCAGCTGCCCGCCCTCCATGAAGCGGATGACCGAGTAGGTCACGCCGGCGGCGATCGCGAGGCACGTCGCGATGAGCACGAGCATGCGCGGCTCTTCCACGAGGTCGTCGATGAGATCCATGGCGTCGACGGGGGAGGGGAGGATCGATCTACGCACGAGGGAGTGATTGATGGACTGCGGGCGACTGGTGAACGAACGATCGATCGATCTTGCGTTCGCTGGTTGATCGATGTCCGAGAGCTCCTGGCGAGTGAGTTGAGCTGCTCGAGAAAAGGGTACCTCCTCGTGTCAACAGCACCGGCGATGATGTCACTGCAGAAGTGAAGTGGGCAGATGACACGCACCGCCGCGACACGCGTCACTCGAGCGGGGTTTGAAGTGGACCACATGGAGTCCCCACCTTCGTGCAACATTCCCGAGTGATGTTGTGCGGCCCAACTCCTGTGGTCCACCTGTGCCATTTTCACGGACGACGGAAGCCCGACGACGAAGATGAGCCTGCGGACACAAGTGCTGGGCGGCTACCGCCGCTTGCTGCGAGTGAGTCGCGAGACTTTCCGCGGTGATGTGTACGCGATCAGTCAGGCGCGTCTTGCGCTGCGCGAGAACTTTTTGGCGAACCGCGATGTCCAGGACGAGGAGTCGATCCACGAGATGCTGAAGAGCATTGACGACGCTGAGAGCATGCTGCGCCACAACATCGTCCAGGGCCGACAGAAGTCGCAGGACCCCACCACGGGCGCGCCACGCTTCGAAGTGGAGCTCACGGACCCGCAGCGCAGCGCCATGCGCAAGGACGAGGAGCTCACGCCGCTCACCGAGAAGTCGGCCGAGCAGCCTCTTGTCATGAACTCTGGCAACGTGTGCCAGCGCCCTAACTAAACAGTCATATACGTAACCACATTTAGAAGACCACGCCAATCCTCCATCCAATGCGTTCTCCACACTCTTCAAGTCGCAAGAGTTAATATATTCTTGTGTGTTATATAAGTATGAGCTGCATGCAAGACCATATCCAATCGTGGCCAAATGACGCGCTCGTCGATAAACGTGCCAGCGCGTGGACGGCGCTGGACTTGTATGTGTACAAAACTTGGGAGCCGTGCGCGCGTGGAGATCCCCTGCGCACTGATCAGCCCATACGCACGATCACACGCAGACTTGTAGCGGCCCTTTCTATTCGGTCTTGACGCGGAGCTGCGTGGCCTTCCACGCGTCGTAGAGGTACTTGCCGTTGAGCATGTCGATGAGCGTGCGCATGGTGGTCTTCTGCTGGCGCGCTGGCTTGGCCACCAGCTCGCCGTCTTCGTTGTACTCTTCCTCTTCCTCCTGCACGTAGCCCGAGATCTGCTCCTGCTCGTTCATCGCCTGCGTGAGGCCGATCATCGCGACCAGCAGCGACAGGAAGAGCAGGATGTAGCGAAGAGGGCACATTGTTGGTGGTTGATTGATGGAGTGAGTGCGGACCGACGCAAATGGAGTTCTGATGTCGGCGGTGCGGTGTGTTGGGTGTTTGATGCTCACGCTGGCTAGCGGATGCTGGCTTCTGACGGGAAAAGTGCAGTGTGTCGCGTGGCGTTTGATGGATGCTCGAGCCTCTACGGTACGCTTGCGCCGGGCTTCTCTACCGACCAGGATCCCGATCCGACCAAGTTGATCAACGGGAGAGTGGCGTGATGTTCGGTCCGATCAGTGCTCCATCAAGCATCTTCCATCAGGCCAGGCGGCGCACACGCCACGCCGGCTCGGCACGCGCTTTTACCTTCGAAAACACATATCGAGGAAGAGAAGCGAATTTGAGACTTGCGCAGCATCTGAACTCAAACCTCTATAAATGGATAAACAGCTAAATTTGAATGGTGGACAGCGATAAGTTTCGGCTTGACCCTAGCCGCTTGATTGTTGACAGACTGATAGAGCCATTCGATTGGTCCGTCTGGTCTCTCTGATCACCGTATGAGCCAATTAGAACACGGATCTGATGCAGAGGGTTACGTAACCATTTGGGCGAACGCTGACGAAAGCCGCATGGGAAGCCGAACACATTTGGATTTTCTATGGCCGTCACACAACCCAGCGACCCAACAACCCAACAACCTGAGCCACACGCGTGGTGGGTTTTGGTGGCTGATGATGACAAGTAACTGATATGACAGTTTCACGTTAGAAACTGGGTACATTGAGGTTACGGTGGAGACGGTGACGTTGAAGTGGCCGCTGGGGGCGTTGCCGCCAAGTCCATTGCTCCCGCTGGGTCCACAGTGGCTGCGTCGTGGGTTACATAGCCTTCTCGACTCTGGGCGGATAGAGCTTCACGTAACCACACAGTTCATCAGTCAGTCGCGTGGTCGTTACATCAAACACCACACATCAGAGCATCCATCAATCACTCACATCGCAGCACCCGCACCAAATCGCTTGGTCTCTCCAAATAGTACATGGCCTGTCAAGATCAAAAGACACGCACAGCAACATCAGTCCGATGCACTGATTCCCAACCGCATCCATCACTGCCACGCACCTCCGTCTTGTTGGCACCAATGTGGCACGTGTACACGCTCGCCCGCTTGGACAATGCAGCGGAGCCCTTCAGCGGACTCCGCATCTCGGATGCCGGAGCTGCAGGTGACGGCGGTGGGATCGTCACAACTGGTCGAGCCACGCCAGGAGGAAGCGACGTGAGCAGAGACGGCGTGGCCGCAGCAGCAGCAGACGCAGCGGCCGTCGCAGCAGCCTCCTGGCTGCGGGTCATCGCGTGGTCGTGGTGCTCCTGGAAGAACGTGAACAGGTCGTCGTCCTCCAAGCCGTTGCCAGCACAAAACACGAAATCGATTTGCGGCAGAGACGTCGGAGATTTGCTGCCAGTGGCGTTGCGTCCAAAGCCAGCAATTGTCGCTGGCGACGGTGGGCGCTGCTGCTGCTCGTACAGCTTGAGGATCTCGTCGATGATCACGGTCTTCGTGATGCCCTGAAGCCGAACTTCCACGTTGTTGGTGCCCTGCAGCACCTCCAGGGGCAGCGAACACAGCACATCTTCGAGGTTCACTTGCATATCTCGGGCTTGCATGGGTCCAAAGATCGGATCCGTCTCACCATAATGCCACGTCAGGGAGCTCTCCTTGGTCTCGATGAAGCTACCGGGTGTTCGCTCCGTGAAGTACTGCATGATCGGCCGCACCACCTTCTTCCACGATGGGTCGTGGTCTTCCGTCATCATCTCCCACTCGTCACTGTGCGGTAGCCTGTAGAAGTAGCCCGACTCGGCCACTACACCGATGCGCCGGTCGTTCAGCCAGCTCCCGATCACGCCTCGTTCGTGACCGCTCACCAGAAGTACAGTGTTCTTCTTGTCAGCAGCGAGGCTCTCGATGATGCGCTTCACAAACGGCTTGGGTGGGGCGATAGTTGCACGCTGGTGAGCTTCGTCGAGCAACGTGCCCTCGTAGTCGAGCACAATCATACGGCGTTTGCTGCGAGCGTAGGCGTTGATCACATCCATCGCTGGTAGCTTCACGAGCTTCCGCGAAGACGACGGCCGCGAGACAGTGTACTCGAGATCAGAAAGAAAGCTCTTGCCCCAGAAGCTCGCCGTGTGCGTCTTGACGTATCGGTGCAAGTTGGTTTGACGGTACTCTCGCTCCATGAGTGGCAACGTCAGCGCGTACTCGAGTGCTGACGCAATGTCGCTTGTATTCCACGGGTTGACGCGAATCGCCCCAGAAAGCGACTGCGCGGAGCCTGCAAACTCACTCAGAATGAGTACACCAGGTCCCTCGCGATGCGGCTCGCATGGCTGACTCTGGCACATAACATACTCATGACTGACGAGATTCATTCCATCGCGAATCGACGTCACCAGCGCCACATCCGCAAGATTGTACAGCGCCACAAGCTCCGTGGGTGACACTGAGCGATGGATGTAGTGGACAGGAGAGTGCTGCAGCGTCCCGTAACGCCCGTTGATCCGACCCACCAACTCGTTCACGTTTGCAGCCAAGTTTTGGTACTCGATCACCCCTGTGCGCGACGGCACTGCGATCTGCAGCAGGATCACACTTTCACGGCGCTCGGGATACATCGACAGGAACCGCTCCATGGCAAGTAGTTTGTGCGGGATGCCCTTGATGTAATCCATGCGATCCACGCCGATGATGATCTTGCAGCCTTTGAACTTCTCCGTCAGATCCTTAATGCGTTGCTTGGTCTCATCAGCGGCGAGGATACTTTCAAAGTGCTCAGGGTCGATGCCGATGGGAAACACACCGACAGCAGAGAAATGGTCTTCCCACTCTATGCCCTTGGGTGAGGAGGTGGCGCCTGGGATACGCGCACAAGCTGAGAGAAAGTGACGCGCGTAGTCGTACGTGTGGAAGCCAAGCAGATCTGCACCGAGAAGCCCTTCCAGGATCTGTTTGCCCACCGGCAAAGCGCGATACATCTCCGCGGATGGAAATGGCGTGTGGAGAAACCATCCGATCTTGCACTTGGGGTGGCGCTTGCGTAGAAGCGACGGCAGCATCATGAGATGATAGTCGTGGACCCACACGTAATCCCCCTCTCGATACACTTGGTTCACGGCCTGCGCAAAGCGTTTGTTCGCGAGCTTGTAGGCGTCCCAGAGCCGAAAGTCAAACTTCTTCTCACTGCCGGCACGGAACAGCGGCAGCGGCACGTAGTGGAAGATTGGCCACAAGATATCGTTGCTGAAGTCGTTGTAGTAGCGCGAGGCTATCTCTTTCGACAGGAACACAGGCACGCAGTTGAATTCTTGGGCCAATTTCTCTCGGACTTTGTTCTGGTCTTCATGGGCGATCTCTTCGCCCAGCCAACCGATCCAAATGAACGGCACTTCGTCTCGGATGCCGTTCAGCGCCGTCACGAGTCCGCCTGAGCTCATCTTGAATGACCACTCGCCTGTCGTTTCGTTGCGCTGGAAGGAAATGGGCAGGCGGTTCGATACCATGATCAGGCGGTGGCGTGCGTCAGCCATGGGCGGCAAGATCTCTTCCTGGGGCTTCTCCGTCTGGATCTGGACCATAGAAAGCTGGCGCTGGAGCTCTTGGATATTCACCAGCAGTTCCTGCTCACGCGCATTCATATCCACGACATCATCGTCATCGTACGTGAACACACCCGACATGGCGCGGGTGGAAGCCGACCTGGAGCGAGTAGCCACAGGCGTCGACATTGACGTCGCACGAGATCTCAGCGCAGGCACAGCCACTGGTGCAGACGCTGGAGCGTGGATCTGGTCGTCGCTCGGAGCTCCGCTGCTGCCACTGCTGCTGCTACTACTACTGCTGCTGCTGCTTTCCTCGCCGCTCGAGCTTTCCTCCTCATCGGAACTCGACTCGCTCTCGTCGGACTCGGCGTGCGACTCGCTTTCATCTCCGCCCGCAGCATTCGCGTC
>JAADVE010000554.1:0-16899 GCA_023334595.1 Pythium utonaiense
AAGCTACTAGCTTACCCATGAACGCCTCTACAGCCGCTGACTTGTTGGTGTATGCGTTGGCGGTTGGACCAGTCCTCTTCCCATGGGGATCCCAAGAGAACTTCCTGGACCAAACGAAGATCGAAGAGGAATCGTCCAAGACTCTTTCAGTTGCACGACGCATTGGACTCCTACCACCAACCAGTGACACGGATGAGTTGACAGCGCGTGAGTGGTTTCTGAAGGAACTGCCAGGTGCCGTGACCCACCAGTTCAATGATTCAGAGAACACATCGCGTGCTAACATTGGCGTGGAGTTCTCTCGGGTCGCGATTACATCCGACATCACATTTGAAGCCGTGACGTTTGAAGTTGATCTCGATCCGAAGCTGTTGTCCCAGACGTCAAGCAGCAGCTCCAACCGACGTATTGAGGTGTTCCAAGCGGCTGCTGCAGGTGCTAAACAGGATTGTGGTCCTTGGCCCGCACTGTGCTTCGTAGCACGGCGTTATTACCAGGGGCGTCAAAAGAGCGCGTTTGAGATTGAGCCACTGCAGCAGGTGCAAGCGTTTGGCTCGTGTATGAACAAAAATCGCACCGAAGAGCTGTGGACATTCAGCCCCACTACCAACTCAATCGATTGTTCCAACATCTCGGACTCGTCCTTCATGATCATGAGCGTGGGAAAGCGGTTGGTGGCTACCTCGTTTGAACAGAACAAGTCAGTCACTTCCGAACCTGCAACTGCATTCGCTGTGCTGACAAACCTGCGGAAAGTGTACACGTTCACGATCGGCCGGTTGTCGTGGCAGCTACAGAATCTGTCGTCCACGTTCAATGCAGAGTGTGGTGCCGACGCGACGAAGAACCTGTGCGTGGGATTGCATGTGCCACTCTTAACCTCCTCGCTCAGCCACAACGGACTCGTTTCTGGTGGGGAGGTCAGTAACCAACGGCTAATCGTGAGTGTGGACGCGCTACCCACGTCGCTACTTATGCCGACGAACCTGCTGACATACTACAAGCCGCGCGCGATCCCTCTGGTGGAAGTAAGTGAGTCTCCGTATGAATTCAGCCTCGCGGGTGACGTGCTTCTGCCGCACAATGCTGGTAAGATCACATGGGCCAACACAACTTTGAATGGCACGAGCTGCGATGCGGACTACGAAGCGCATCTCTTTACGAGAATCAACAATCACTTGTACATCGAGCACAGCTTCCAGGTCGCATACACTGCCGCAACTTTCTTTCTACTCCAGAACGGTGCTGTGAAAGACACGATCGCGCTGTCTGACAGCCAGAACGTGACGCTCAACTTCGACAAGAACGTGCAGGACGTGGTTGTCTGGGTGTCCACGCCGTTCCAGAATGCGATGCTGTCTGTCGCGGGCTGTGCATTACTAGTGCTGTGTCTCATCCTCACAACCATCAAGTCAATGGCAGGATCAACGCAGGCGGTGGATCCTTTGGCTGCGATCTCCACGCCGCAAGCCATCGCGCGTGTGATGCTGGACGACAAGCAGTTCCCATCGCTGTTGCTTCACAGACGCGTCGTCGACGAAGGCGAATCACCGCAGCCACTCAAGATCGACCAGTTTGCCATTGTTGGTGTGACTCTGGAGCACAATGGAAAGCACCAACGCTTGACTGCGATCCAGTGAGCCACAGACGATGGTGGCATCGACCAGAGAGTTTGATTCGCTTGAATCTACGTATCATTGCATAACCGCCAGTCACAGCTCGGAATTGCGAGGAGGAATAAATCTGTGACTGTAACTTGTATCTCTCCAGCCCTTCGGGCTCGACATGGTTGTTGGCGTCGAGCCACTGGAATACGTCGAGTCGCCGGTTAATTGCTGAGAGTCGAGGGAGATTCGTCAGGGCCATGCTGTTCGTCTCGCGACACGGTAGCTGCACGCTCCTCGGGTCACCACAGCACGGCGCGCGCTCCAAAAGCGTCCTAGATTTTTCGCAGCCTCAAGTTGGCATCGCCCTCTTTGTGAGTTTAGGCTTTCTAGAAGGTGGCTTGCTGCACTGTACGCAGTCATGAAGACGTCCTGGTGGCCGGAGGTCTGTGTGATTATCCACGAAGAGTGCGTCAAGCGCCATGGAAACACTACACAGCCTGGAGTCCTCTCTGTGCGACAGAGTGCGACAGAGCTGTTGATAAGGGAGGTGAGAGACATGAGCATTGTGCTGCTCTACAATGACTGAGTATCCAGCACCTGCAGCGTTGCTGACTACCCCCCCGAAGTTGAAGAACTGGCGCCGTGGGCTGAGTATATATTCAGCAGCCCGCTGGAGATCCGTAGTCCACGTGAACGAACACTGAGCACGGCATCAGCCTCGTCACCTCTTGCTGAGTGTTGAGACTCACTTTGTACCCACGTTCCGATGCTGAGCACAGTCATTGAGACTGCCGGTGAGCAAGCGATTGCGGTGGGCGGGACACTGTGCGCAAACCGCGACGCGAAGGTTGAAGTGAGAGGCGCATCTTGGTCTCGACACCACGAAATGGATCCATCTCTCAGCGAACTCCCTCGTTACTCACGCAGCTTGAAGGATTTCTCTCCCTCCAATATTTCGTCGCGGGAACACCGAGAGAGGAGGAATGAAGCACTCAAACGTGATTCCAGAGACACCAGTGACTGCCGAGGAACGTTCCAGTGGGTGCAGCAACCTTTCATGACGTGAATCACGTGCCGCGCTGTCTTCCCGCAGATGAAGACGTCCTCAACGAAAGCGTCACTGACCTCGAGGTCAGTGGCACGACACAGCAACACGAGGCAACCCTCCACGCGCTGCTTGCTGAACACAATCGAAGAGAGATTCCACTTGGTGGAGCCTCACGCCTCACAGACTCTCGAGGATTGCTGGCCTTAGTGTCTCGAATGCCGCTTCCTTTTGACCAAGTCAGACAGAGAGATCATTCTCCAACTTGCCACGTCAAGTTAATCACCTCCCACCACCACCAGCCAGCATGGTTCGCTTCCTCCTCCAAGGCGCGATCGCTCTTCTCCTCGCTGCCGCCGTGCCGACGCAGGCATACCGCCCCGGTGACCAGGTCTGTTCGTACTCGACCTCCTCCACCAAGTGCTGTCTCTCGAGCATCACGCCGTCCAAGACTGACAGCAGTGTGCTGATCTACCCGGGCGGAAAGACCCGTTGCGCCTTCGATGACTTCACTGATCCAGCCACGGGTTTCTCTACCAACGCGACCTACTTCTTCCAGGTCTTCCCGAAGCCACAGAAGAAGAAGCTGCTGCTCATGCTCCAGGGTGGGGGCGCTTGCATCGACGACGCGACCTGCGCCTTCTCGCTGCAGTGCTCGCTCCCATCAGCTCTCATCCGTACCACCGCCACGGCCAGCTCATTCGGCTACACCAACGTGAGCGACCCGAACAACAGTTTCAAGGACTGGAACGTCGTGTACATGCCGTACTGCACGGGCGACCTGCACATGGGCAACCGCGTGCTGCCACCCTTTGAGAGCGGTGTCGAGAAGATGTTCGGACGCCCACAGTGTCTTGGACAGAACAAGACCATGCACCTGAACGGCTTCGAGAACGTCAAGGCTGCGCTGCAGTGGGCCAAAACCAACTACCCTAGCGTGGACCAGCTCGTGATCGGTGGTACGAGCGCCGGCTCGCTGGGCGCCCAGCTCCTCACGCCGTACGTTGCGGACCTTTGGAACGTTAAGAAGTCCAGCATCAACTTCGGTGTCTTGGCCGACAGCTACGTCGGTGTGCTGCCTGCCAACCGCCCGTCGGGTAAGGTGCTCAGCTACTACGGTAGCTGCGACTCTGACCTCAAGTGGTCGGCCGCGAACGTGGCCGGCTGCAAGAACCAGACGCTCACGTCGAGTGAGATCGACGTGGCCACGCTTAAGTCGCTGCCCAAGAGCAAGTGGCTCTTTATCAACAGCATGGGCGACGCCACGCAGCGCCAGTTCTACCAGCTCGCCAAGGACGGTATCCTCGGCTATCCGTTCTCCAACATGATCGGAGCCGCCGACTACTTTGTCGAATTCACTAAGATCATCGACGCGTACAAGACCGTGAGCTCCAAGGTCTCGACCTTCATCGTCAGCGGCGAGCAGCACGTCTTCCTGGCTAGCAGCAACTTCTACGAGACGGTGAGCAGCACGGGCGAAGTGCTGGGAAGCTACCTGACCAAGTGGCTCAAGCTGTAGAGGCCCAGCTGGCACCTCCTCACAATAGTAGTGAGCTGGATCACATGCGACGTGTGCAAACCTGATAATCGCTAAAATGTACTGAGTCAACATCTATTGTAGTGGACATTGGAGTCAGAAACATGTCAACGTGGCATCACGTAGCTTCAAGTGGTCTGAAGGCTCTGACAAAGACAGGCCCGTTACTCCGTGGCGTCAGCAGGCATCATGGCGTAAACGCGGAAATCCACGGTGGCTGGAGCTCCACAGTGGGGCTTCAGTGGAGTTCAGCCTGTGAGAAATCTTACTGGCTTCCATTCCATTCTCCAACTTTCCGGCGTCGGCACAGCAGACAAGGAAGTCCCTCTCTTCGCTTCAAGCTTTTGCTTTCAGTTCACCATGGTCCGCCTCCTGTTTCAGGGTCTCGCTGCTCTCGTGCTGGCTGCGCTAGCGCCTACGTCGCACGCGTATCGCCCCGGCGACGAGATCTGCACGTACGCAAGCTCCAGCTCGAGCTGTTCGGTCGACTCCATCACGCCGTCCAAGACGGATGGCAGCGTGCTCGTGTACCCGGGCGGCAACACGCGCTGTGCGTTTGATGACTTCAAGGACCCAGCGACGGGCTTCACGTCGAACGCGACGTACTTTTTCCAGGTCTTCCCCAAGCCGCAGAAGAAGAAGCTGCTCATTATGCTGCAGGGTGGTGGTGCCTGCATTGACGCGCAGACCTGTAACTTCGCGCTGCAGTGCTCGCTCGGTGCGCAGCTCGTGACCACGCGTGCCACCGCGAGCAGCGTCGGCATTCTGAACGCCACGGACCCGAGCAACAGCTTCAAGGACTGGAGCGTCGTCCACGTGCCGTACTGCACTGGGGACCTTCACATGGGCAACCGCGTGCTTGACGCTTACGAGAGTGGCATCGAGGGCTTCTTCGGCCGTCCGCAGTGCCTCGGGCAGAAGAAGAAGACGTACTTGAATGGATTCGAGAACGCCAAGTCAGCCCTGGCGTGGGCCAAGACCAACTACCCGGATGTCGAAGAGCTTGTGCTTAGCGGTTTGAGTGCAGGCTCGCTTGGTGTTCAAGGATTGGCGCTCTACGTGGCTGACCTGTGGAATGTCAAGGCCAAGGGTGTCCGATATGGTTTGCTGGCGGATAGCTACGTCGCTGTGCTTCCGGACAACTCGCCGGCTGGTAAGGTACTGAACTTCTACGGTGGCTGCTCCGAAGACCTGAAGATCCCTGCTTCCCTCGTGACTCAGTGCAAGGGCGAGAAGATGACGATCTCCGACCTTACTTCACAGGTGATCCAGCTACTTCCAAAGAGCTCATGGCTGTTCATTAACAGTCTGGGCGACAGCACGCAGCGTCTCTTCTACCAGCTCGCCAAGGACGGCGTGCTCGGCTACCCATTCAACAACAAGATCTCGGAGACCGACTTCTTCGCTGAAGTGACCAAGATCATCAACGTGTACAAGAGTGTCTCGAACGCCGTCTCCACGTTCTTCGTGAACGGCTCGCAGCACGTATTCCTCAACGGCGTCTCGTACTACAACACCGTGAGTACGACCGGTGATGTGCTCGGCCCGTACCTCACGCAGTGGCTGTCAGCGATTGGTAGTGTCACCACGACAATCACGACGCCACCACCATCCTCCACGACTTCCGCTCCACGTCCAGCGTGCTAAGACGACGTATTTCCCAGCAAGCTTTCACAGCCCGTTCTTGACAGAGAGAGTACTGTAGCCACGGAGTGCACGAAGCTCCAATGGAATCTGTGACATGTTACCGTATTTTGTCCTCAATACCGTATCATGTCACACATTTGATGTCACTATTGCGAGGGTATCGGTGTAGTCCACATCCGCGGTGGCTTCGGGAGCTGCTCGACTTTCCAGCTCAAGATCCAGAAACGCGCAGGTCTCCGCACAGCGACAGCAAACGACCTGGAGAGAGATCCGTGGAGAGACCTGTTTCGATGGCCCGCACGCCACGCAATTCGCTGAAGAAGCACGATGTCACGGCGGACTCGCGCGCGTCCAAGGCCCGCCGCGAGCGAGCGACCACGCAGATCCGCAAGGACAAGCGACGTGAGACCGTGGCCAAGCGCCGCCGCCTGAACTCGAGCGACGACGTGGAGCTCACTGGCCGAGACATCACGACGCTCGTGGGCGTGCTCAAGAGCGGCGAGTCGCAGGGCGACGCCAGCCACCAGGACCAGTACGAGGTGCTGCGCGAGATCCGCACGCTGCTCGCCACGCACGAGCACGACTACGAGGCCGTGGAGCAGGTCATTGAGTCCGGAGTACGTGAACAGTGTGGCCGTGTTGAAGCTGCCGCGCGTGGGAGCCTAACGAGCTGTGTGTGGTGTGTGTAGATCGTGCCAGTGCTCGTGGATTTGCTGAACGCGGCGTCGCCACTGAGCGCGTCCACGCGGTCGGGCGGCGAGGTCTTCAAGGAGATCCTGTGGTGCCTCACGAACATCGCCAGCGGCCAGTACGAGCACACGAAGCTGGTGCTGCCGGCCGTACCACGGCTGTTGCAATTTGTTGAAGGAAACAACCTCACGCTTGCAGAGCACGCTGCGTGGGTCGTGGGAAACATCGCAGCGGACTGCGACGAGTTCCGCCACCAGCTCATCAAGAACGGAGCCATCGTGCCGCTGACCAAGCGCCTCGCGAGCCGTGAGGACGCAGCTCTCACTAAGACGTGTGCGTGGGCACTCTCTAACATTGCGCGTGGTCACGAGACATCGGCCAAGGCCTTTATCGATGCAGGGATCATCCCCGTGGTTGTCACGGGACTCCAGCAGCGGGCGTTCGACGATACGATCGTGGTAGAGATCGCTTGGCTGCTGAGCTTTCTGACGGCGCGTGAGGAAGAGTACCTGAAGCTGTGGCTCGAGAATGGTCTCATCCAGCTTCTGCTGCCTTCGTTCGCGACGTCCGATGAGCTATTGCTCACGCCGATCCTGCGCGTGTTTGGCAACATTTGCTGCGGAACTTTCGACCACCACACGGACGAGTGGCAGCTTCCGTTCATTACTCAGCAACTGCTAAACCAAGGCGGTCAGTCCGTGTTCCTCCACAAGCTCGTCGAGTTCCTGCAGCCGGACGTTGTTGCCACGCATGCCCACTTGGCGTCCGAGTCAGCGTGGGTGCTGTCCAACCTCGCCACGCTGGACGCTGGTGTGGTGGATCTGCTTCTCCACGCAGGCGTGTTGCCGCTGCTCGGCCAGCACTTCCACACGGGCAGCTACGAAGTGCGTCGTGAAGTGGCGTTCGCCCTCACGAACATTGCGCTAACTAGCGCTGCCCATTTGGAGCAAGTCCTGGCCTTGGACGTCGTCCAGGGATTCCTCCAGTTGCTGAGCGCAGCGGACGTGGCCATCGTTGGGAACTCGCTGCGGTTCGTTGAGAACGTGCTTCGTGTGGCACCTACGGGCGTCGCGATGATCGAGTCGTTCGGTGGTATCGAGGCAATCGAAAACGTGCAGTACCAGTCGGAGGAGACGCACCTGTCCAAGTGGGCCGAAGCGCTGGTGAACGAATTCTACGGTGAGAACTACGGCATCATGTCGCCACCGAGCGTGGGAGCCGTGGGTGGGGCGCTCCCGGAGTTCAACTTCGAACTGCCGCCTCCGGCAGACCACGCGGCCGCTGGAGGCCGTGGCCGTGGCGCGCACATGACTGTGCCAGCATGGAAAAAGTAGTCTGCATCGTAACACGGCCTCGGGTGGATGGATAGATTGGGCAGCTTAACTGTATAAACGAAACGATCTACGTGTACATGCTGTTTCTCTTGGCTCGCGCGTCCTTGTGAGAGGAGAAACCTGGCGACTGCGTGGGCAGCCGCTCGTGGGACAGTGTGATGAGGAAGCGGCGGCACAGCAAGGCGCCCATGAGCGAAATCATGGCACCAAAGAGGAACGTGAGACCGCCTTCGAACTTCTTCTCCACGCAGAACACGCTGCCGTAGACCACGTTCACGAGTCCCACAACCCAGAACAAGTAGCGGTTGCCTCGTATGAGCTTCTCCTTGCACGCGCAGGTACCGATGGTCAGCAGGACGCCTGCGCCCAGCAGCGCGATCTGGAGGATCATGAAGAACACGAACCCTGGTGTCGGCTTGGCCATACCGCCGAAGAATGGGTTGGTCGAGCGCACAAGCATGAAGATGGACTCGAAGATGACAAGGCCATTGAGCAGCACGATGGCGCTCGTGTGCTTGCAGCGCTCGCTCAAGAAGGCGTCGCTCATGGTGGAGGGCGGAGTGGGGGAATGAGAATGACGAGATGGAAGAGAGGAGCGATAGGGGCGACCGTCCAGCAAAGTTCCAGCCGTTGCAACGGCGCAACAGTACAGCCGCTCATGAGGAGCTGCACACTGCACTGGCGAGTGCCGCCTGCTGGCTGCATTACAGAGCATACCGAAGTGCAGATCTTTTTTCTGTGCTCCTCTCCCTCCGTCTCTTCATGTGGAAGTCCAAGGTCTCCGCTAAACCACGCGGTTGGATTGGCTGATAGTGAGCAGCTACGGAAGGGAACGGCTATGATTGGACAGCTCTGAGTTCTGGCAAGTGGCAAATCGTGCAAAGGCGGTGGGCTCACGCAGCCGACACAGATGCAGCATTTCACGAGTCTCACATGGCAGGATACGCCACGTCAGGTTCCCATGCATGGAGAGCCTTGAAGGACTGCTGTGTTAACGTTAGAGTAGTGTAGCGTGATCCACTCGTTCATTTGTGTTGGCCATCACGATTCCCTCGACAACTTCAACGTGTCAGAAGAGCATGAGATCTTGCACCTCCCACTCCCGAGGATTGAACTGCCACCACGGCGTAACTAAGCAGACGCACAGCCTGCACTCTTCGACATAGTGTCTCGCTGCGCAAAAGTCAAACTGTACTTTGAAGTACACATCCTGTGAGCGTCCTTCCTAACCAATGGCTCTGGCCTCGAGGTCTCGAAATAACTCAGTTCGAAGTCTCTGGCTTCGCTGTCGAGCAGCCTTACAGCACACGCGTTTGCGATCTGGTGAATGGCGCCAATTGCGATTAAGTCGCAGGTGTCGAGCGTCGCCCCGTTCGTGAGAGCCGACGAGGTGCTGATACCTCAGCGACAGCACAGATTAGTTTCATGGGTCATCCTCCTCACCATTGCGACCAACCTATTGGTGATAGTTGCGATCTGGAAATACGCCCAGCTCCACGAGTACATCCAATGGTCCGATCGTCTCTATGCCTCGTTCATACTGATCGGCAATGGACTTAATGTCTACTTCAAGCCACTCAAGATCGCATGCTACACTGCCATTGCATGCCACATTCTCAGCTTACTGTTCATGATCTACGCACGAGTGCCTAGACGTTTCCAGCCGTGGCGGGCACTCAACACCTCTGCTATCCTCAAGCCTCGCCATCACAGACTTATCACCAGCCTCATACGATGGTACGGCCACGCGAAAGCGTTTGTTTCTCTTCATTCAACAGAGATCGTACAGCTTCGTGTGCTGTTCGAAGTCATGCAACAAGTTTTTCAGGCTGGGAAGATGAGCCGTCTTATCGTCGCTGTCTGGCTCAACACGCTGATGGTCGTAGTCGTTGTCCTCAATTGCTGGCTGCTTCCCCTCGCACACTGGATGGCGCGCGAGTCTGAGGACTCCTCCCGTCGTGTGGTACGGCTACTCGTCGACACGGCCTTGGATGTGGTTTACTCCATCGGCATCCCAGCGGTTATCCTGCTCCGCTACGCCAGCATCTATGACACCACCGAGCAGTCCTTCCCGTTGTACTACTACGCTATGGATGCTTGGGGTGAAGTCGCAGCAGCGGAGCTACGCCAAGTATTTGTGACGTCCTGGATAGACCTCGTGTCGAAGGTCTCGCCCTGGTTCTTCCTCTGCTATCGACTCCACTCCCTGCGTCATCTTCTCAGTGCAGTTGGGACTCAGAGGCCAGTCAAGCCGTCAAGGAGTCGACTCTCGTTCCTCCTCAATGTCACATTGGTGGTTGTTGGACTTACTGTTCTACTTGTCTATTTGCAAGCTCAGTGGCTGGCCGCCAACTCTTCCGTTCGTGGCTGCATCGTGGAGTTGAGACCGTGGTTCGCCAAGTCATACACGTGCTCTGTTGTTGAATTGAGTTGCTCGCAGAGAGGAATCACAGGCCTAGCGACCGAAATCGACGCCGCAATCGGTGAGATCGACGCTTCCTACGTCCACGGGCTCGTTATCTCTCACTGCACCCAGCTCGTTATGCCGCCTTCTATCCGCAACTTCACTTTTCTCGTGATGCTCAAGCTCTACAACAGCTCTGTTGTTACATGGGACAAAACCTCAGAGCTCACCGCCTCTACAACGCCGTATCTGCAGCAGTTCATCGCAATCGAAACAAACTTCACGAAATTTCCGGCAGGCCTCGAAGCCACCGATATGCCTCCAGCCTTGATCGATGTGAAATTGATTGGGACCAACTTAGCAGAGCTCCCTCTCTCACTCGCGCTGGCCTGGAGCAGAATACAGTTCTTAACGATCGAGCTCAGCCCCAACCTCCACGTGGCGCCGCCAGTGCTCAAGCTCTTCCCGCTCCTTGTCATGCTCTCTCTCGGCTCGAATGATCTAACGACAACGTCTACCTTGGAGTTTGACGTCGGGCGGATCGTCGCACTCGGATTCACCAACAATCCCAGACTTTCCTCGCTTCCGGACTCGCTCGGCCGCGACATATATCGACTTTCCATCCAGAAAACGAACGTGTCCGCGATACCCGAAGCATGGACAGCGTCCACGGACACGAGGTACCAGCGCCTACCATCGATCGTCAACGTTTACGCAGCGAGCACACCACTCTGTGAGGATTTGCTACGGAGCCACGACCCCTTCCAACCCGCTGTCTTTCCCCGCGGCCGTCTCCTCATCTCGTGCGATGATCAGGCTGCTATCGCCCCTGACGTGTCCTATCCGCTCGATCTCGAGCGATCGTGGCGAGCTGTGAATCGAGTGTAGAGCCACACACCGTAGATGCTTCGTGCTCCACAAGCAAAGCAAATCATGCGACCAGTCTTGGCCGTGCCATAACCTTTCATAGCATACTCAATGCACACGCTGCATATTAGCAGGTCGCTAGTCTCGTCTTCCAGCTTCTTAATGGCCGGCGGGGTCGACTGTTATCCGTCGCTCAGGCCGAGCTAGCAGCGTGAAGCTGAAGGGCTGCAAGGCTGTGCGGTGGCCAACGAAGCTACGGTGGTAAACACCGACCTCTCCACACTGGTTGCCGCACAGTCTGAAGAGCACGCAGCGGCGGCCTGGTTTCGTCTGTGAATGCAGTGGAAGTGTAGTTATATTACAGTGGTCGCAAGGCTCCTTCCTGTTGCCCACGCTTCAGCACACTGCCACTACCGTCTCTCTCGGGGCTCTTCGTTGCAGACGCTCCTGTGCTTTCTCTTCTTCCTCCACATAACCCTCACTGCTAGCAGGCACGAACTGGTATAGCGCCATGGCCGCCGCGCCACACAACGCGGCGCCGCCCACCAGCATCTTGGGCGTCTTGTACATCTCGCGCGGCATGATCACGAGGCCGCTGGCGAAGCCCCCGACGAACGGGTTGAGCACGTCGTGGCGGCCGCGCACCATCTCCATACTGCACGTGAGTCCTCCGAAGACGGTGAGGAAGCCACCGAACAGCATCACGTTGCGGCCGCACGACTTGAGCAGAAGCCTCGCGAACTCGCGGGCCTTGGTCGTCGGCTGGCTCTGCGTCGCGAGGTGCTCTCGCCACGCGAGCTCCGAGGCGCCCACGAGCGCGTACAGATCCACACCGATGGTCCAGGCGATGCCGGCGCCGATGCCGCGGTAGACCATGAGCGCTGTGGACGACATGCAGTCGGTGGACGCGTGCTTGCTGCTGGTGGCGAGCACGACGCGGTTGGACGGGCGTTTCTCAGCCGATTCTGGATATTGGGAGCTGCAAAGTGAGCTGTTGAGTAGCGGAGATCCACACGGAGATGGTGGCGTGGTTGCGTCGCGCATATCGAACTGGAAAAGCCGTTCAAACGACGCCGCGAGCTGCCGCTTCATCGTGGTCCCGCACTAGTGATGAGAAAAAGATGCGAAGCTCATGGGCAGCAAAGCCATGGGGGGATGACCCAGGGGCTACTATTAGAGGGATCCGATGTGGTCCACACAAATGAGGAATGATGGTCACGCAGTTTGAATAGGCAACCGCATTTGGCGCGAGGCGGACGATCATGGGCGACGCGGAGACGGCGCGCGAGATGGCGAAACCACAGGACGCCGTGCATGCGCATGAGCACGCGGCGCAGGCGAGACCGAGTATGATCGAGAGTCAAGATCGGGGCGCTTCCGCTCCAGCTGAAACGGGGGGAAATGGCGAAGAATTAGCGCTGCTGGACCGCGCGGAAGACGGACCTCGGTCTCCATCACGCGTGCGGGAGAACGCTTCGTCCTTGGACGATACGAAGCGAAAGCGGCCGGCAGACGACAGTGAAGATGCGGAGAGAGACGACCAGTTCAGCCGCCAGTTTTCGCGCGCACAGGTCGATGTGAAGGTCAAGCGCGCGCGTCTGGAAGCGAATATTGCCGTGCAGGACGAGATCAAGACGCTGCGACTGGCGCTGCTCAAGGCGCAGCAGGAGGCTGAGGACAAAGAGCGGCAGCGAGAGCAGGCGGAGGCTCGCTACGCGACGCTGCAGGAGAGTATGGAGAGCATCGTGAAGCTCCACCAGCGCACGCTGCTCGGGATGCGCGACAACATCAAACTGGAGAGCTTGGTGGCGTCGCTGGACAAGGAAAAGGCCACGAAGGAGTCGCTGAAGCAGGCTTTTCAGCAGCAAAACGCAGAGCTGCTGCATGCGAGACAGCGCATCGAGTCGCTGAATGGACAGATCACCAAGTACCAGAAGACGGAGACGGCGCTGGCGCAGTCGTTGACGCACTTCCAGCACCAATTTGCCAGTAAAGACTACGACAAGGCCGCGAGTATTGAGCAGATCAAGCAAGCACTGGAGGATCAGCATCGGGAGACGCGTGAGGCGTTGGAGAATGAGGTCGATCGCGTTATTGCAGAGCGAGACGCATTGCAAACTAAACTGCAGGCTCTTCAAAGCGAGATCGCGTCGCTCGAAGAAACCGCAACATCAGCCGTTAACACACACGAGAAGCACGATGAAGAAATGCTGCTCGCGCGCAGTCAAGTAGAGCTGCTGGAGAGGGAGAAGGCAGTGTTGAGTAGCAAAGTGGACCAGATCCAGAAGGCTGACGCCCAGCTCCGCAGTAGGATCCAGGACCTGGAAGAGCAAGTACTGACGCTCACCCACAAGAACGAAGAGCTGCGACTGGATAACGTGGAGCTGAGCAAGATCGCAGAAGAGCTCATGGACATGGCAGAGAACCAGCACAAAGAAAAGGAGCAGCTCACGCAGGCTCCAGATGAGGAAGGATACGAGAGGCTGGTCAAAACGCGCACACGGCTGCGAGAATCGCTGGGTTAAATGCAGTCGGATCGGATGTCACACACCTGCATCATGTTTGCATCAGTTTGCTACCTTTAATATCACGCGTTGCGTCACTTCGGTGAGCACACGTGTCGGCCATGCACGGCACCGGCAGTCCTGTGGCTGATTTACTTCTTTCCCTTCTGCAGCATCACAAAACACAGTACGCAGAGTCAGCCAGTCATTCGCTTCCCACCTTCTCTCCACTCTCACGCATTCGCACCTTCTTCTTCTTCTTGGACTTGGATTTGTTGCTGGCTGTCGATGCAGTGGAAGCCACAGTCGAGTTGGACGTCACGCCACTAGCCTCGTCCTCTCCATCCCCTTCTCCATCGTTATCATCTCCATCTTCCAGATCCACCGACTCCTCCAGCGCGGCTGGGACTGGCGGTGGAGAAGGGACGCGAGCGGGTTCAGGAGCAGCGCTCACAGACGATGTGGCTCGGGATGGCGGAGGTGAAGGTCGCGGGGGCATGAGATCCGATAGCACCTCCTTCGGAGACTCTGGCACAGTCGCCTTCGGTTTGACAGGCGACTTCACGGGCTCCGCAAAGTCGTTCTTCGGCAGCGTAATCGACGAGCTACGCGGTGGTGACTTGGGCTTGACGGGGCTGGCAGCCGCGGCTGGCTTGGGCTTCGTAGTCGCAGCGGGGGGCGACGGCGGCTGGTCCAGACCCAGCAGATCCACGC
This sequence comes from Pythium utonaiense, assembly GCA_023334595.1. Classification (NCBI taxonomy): domain Eukaryota; phylum Oomycota; class Peronosporomycetes; order Pythiales; family Pythiaceae; genus Pythium; species Pythium utonaiense. The sequence continues at coordinate 14,350 of JAADVE010000554.1, forward strand.
TCTCCACCGTCGGGTTGACTCGCTCCTGCGGCTTCTTCGCGCTGCTGCAGCCTGTGTCGCTGCAGCAAGAAGCCGCCTTGGTCGACGGCGCGGCCGTGGTCACGGGCTTCGCGTAATGGCCGTTGCCGCCCACAGCGCTGAGCTTCGCCTTCAGCAGTTCATCGTCGCGGACGCTTCGCTCTCTGCGGTATCATCCACCAGCATGCACACACGTCACAGTTAGTTCCATGGAGCTGCTCACTTCACTTCGTCGCAGCCGTTCGGCGTCGAGTCTCACGTGGTGTTGCCCTTGGCCAGCAGCGCACTGCGGTCGTCGAAGCGGTCGTCCTCGTGCTTGGAGCAGCAGCAGCCCATGGTCGTCAGTGGGGTGCGTTCAGGCGTTCGAATGGAGACTGAAGATCGATGGCGTCGTCCAATGCTCTCTCTCTCTCTCTCTCTCCACCTCTCGCGTTTTCCCAGTGCGTTCTGTGAGGCGAGGCGAGCGAGAGAGACAGCGTTGAAGATCCGCTTACCTCACACGATCCATTCTCAGAGGTAGCGAACCCACACACCATCACCAGAAACACACTAGACGAAGCTTCCGATATTTCAGGGTATCTGTTTATAGAGACCGCTTCGAATCCGTTATTGCAGGTTTAAGAACCCACCGACCAACGCGGCGCCTACGGCCGCGTCCGACGCGTCTTGGAGCCACAGCGCACTGGCATCATGCAGCACGCGAGCCAGGAAACATTGAAGCAGCGCATTACGCAGCAGCGCGTTGCCAGTGCCGACCATGCTACACGCAACAAGCAAACCACGAAGAAGCTGCGTTAGTCCCGACTCCCTCGCGACAGTGACTCCCGAGTGACGGGCTCACATACCGACTCGACCGCAGAGCACCCTGAAGCTCCTCGGGCACCATGCCCACGAGGTTCTCGATCAGCCCACGGCACAACGCGGCACTCAGATCGCCCAGCGAGCCATTGTGAAGCTTCAGCTCGTCGATCGATCCGCTCTGGGCTGGGTTGGCTCGCTCGCCGTTGAGTGTGGGGCGGAACTGCAGCTCCGTGTCGATCTTCTCCAGCCCCAGCTTGATGAGCCGCTCGTACACGGCCGCCTCCTCCAACACAGCGTCGTCTCCGACTAGCTCCTTCGTCCACTGCTGACAGCGCTGCACGAGCCACGCGAACATGTTCCCGCTGTCCATGCAAACGCAGTTGACCATTAGATCGAGCCAAGGACCTTGCCAGTCTAGGTCAAGCTGCAGTGCTGTGTGTACCCTGAGAGAGCGGCCGCGACGCCCAGCACGTGCGTGTCGTTGATGTACGGACGAATCTCAAAGCTGCGAGTTGTCGACAGCGTCGGTGGGATCGAGTCCACTGGCAGAACCATCGCGAGTTGTGCCGATGTGCCGATGTTGACCACTAGCAGAAGAAGAGTGAACGTGTTCAGACACTACCGCGATCAAGGAAGAGAGCTGTACAACCCACATGAGAGGCCGGCAGAGGAAGCGGAGTCTATGGATGGCTGACTGATAGCTGCCACGACAGAGCAGGGGTGGTCTCCCATAGGCACGAACACGGGGACGCCCTCGGGCACGGGAAAGCCAGACTCTCCGGCAGTGTGACCGACCACGGACCCTGGCTTTTTGATCTTAGGAAGCATACGTTCGGGAATGCCGAGGGCTCCAACACTAACGCCATGACAAGTGAGTACCCGATCGTAGCTGTGTATGTGTGTGTGTGGATGCATACAGTGTGCAGTGTGGAATACGTACGTTGCTGTGTTCCACGTCTGGCTCAGACTGTCGAAGCCGCCCCAGCTGAACGCGTCCGTCGTGTCCATCGTGGCTTGTTCAGGAGTCGAATGGCCACATAATACGAATGCCAGCAGGTCATGGATGGTGCCGCAAGCATCATAGTGACGCAGCGACTCGGCATCGGCCTGCAGCGTGTGCGCGAACGTCGCCAGTCCGTATCCTCATGACAGCGGTGACGAAGAGCCGACTACCACGGAAGGCTGCTCCGTCTGCCGTCGGGCTTGAACTTTATTATTGCACGCTTGCAAGAACTGAGCCGAACAGCGCTGGTCTTCCCACGTCACCAGCCTACTCCACGCCGTCCTGTCCAGCTCTTCGTTTGAAAGCGCAGCTCGTGCAGACGCCCCAACGTCAGCAGATCGCCACCACACGATGCCGTGCATCTGCAGCAGTCACAGTACGCAGCCATCAGTCCAGCCCATCGACTGCATCAACTCATCGTCCGTCACACCTGTCCGCAGATCCCAACTGACGTGACGCGCTGCAGCACATCCTGCGGCAGGCTGCGCAATGCCGTGTAGACCGCCCGGAGGATCGTGGCCACACGTTGCTCTGCTCGTCCCACGCCGCAGTCCACATACCCTCCCGTCTTCTGCGTCATGCTTGCCATCAACCTGCGCGTCTCCACGTCCACCAGCGCGCACTTGACGGCCGTCGTGCCCACATCAATGCCCAGCGCTATCACCATTGTATCTGAGCCTTCGCCCGGACCCACGGACAGTGACGAGCTCATTTTGATGGGGGCTCAC
>JAADVE010000555.1:0-16884 GCA_023334595.1 Pythium utonaiense
AGTGTCGCCCATGCAGTCGGCGCTGGCGTTCGGGCTCGCGAAGAATGGCAACACGCGTCCAGGCGCGCGCCGCGTGGCGTCGGCGTACCACATAAGTGGTCGCCACATCTCGCCGTCGTCTTCGTCCTCGTCGCTGTCGTCCTTGGCGCCGGCTAGCTCTGGCAGCGACGCGAGCATTGGCGATCTCCATGGAGACGCAGGCTTGCCAACGCTGCTGGCGCTGAGCGCCATGTCCCCGGCACATCTCTCTTCGTCATCGTCGGCTTCTTCTCTTGCCGCGATGGTCAACGGCGACCACAAGGGACTCGGGCCCGGGGACCACTACGGTGCACCGACGCCAGGGGAGCTGTCGGTGTTGAGCCAGGAGCAGGAGCACGATCGCCATGTCAACCAACGGGCGAAGGCTGTCGACAAGACCAACCCATTCATTGGCTACTTCCAGACGGCTACGCGTGGCTCTTCCTCACCAACGTCGACAGTGGTGACCGGGGCCCCGGCCTCTGGTCCTCCAGTTGCAGTGGTGGCGGCGTCGGCATTACGCGACGGACTGCTCGGAACGTACCAGTACTCGTCGTCGGCTTTGCTCCAGCAACAGAAGAAGCTCTCCGGGTGGATTGGGTCTCAAGGCTCCCGCTTGCCGTCGTTCTTTGCTCGCCGTGAGGAGAAGTCCACGGTCTCCTACGTCAAGAAAACGTCTCAAACCGTGAAGACTGAAGATATTGAACCTACGGAAGCTGTTCCAGTCGCTCTCTTCGCTGACTACTCCCTGGCAGCACCAGCGCAGGTGGCACCTGGACGTGAGAACGAAGAACGAAGTGCCTCCCAGACCAAGGCGAAGCGTGTGGACCAGCTCGTGAAGGAGGAAGAGGAACTCGCGGCTCGCCGTCGAACGGTGTCGTCTATCACAGCGTTGAGTCTGAGTGGTGCTTCACGTTTTGAGCAGGAGTTTGAGGTTCTGGCCACGCTGGGCGAAGGTGGCCAGGGCACGGTCTACAAAGTCCGCAGTCGTGTAGATGGGTGTGAGTATGCAGTCAAAAAGGTGATGCTCCCGCCTGCGCTGCAGCGTGACTCGGCGGCTTTCCACCAAGCTTTACGGGAAGTGAAAGCGATGGCTGGAATTGGACCGCATGCCAACGTTGTGCGCTACCACACGGCCTGGTTAGAGGATGAGGTCCTCGAGTCGAGTGGGGCGAGTGGTGAAGCAGCATTGAAATCAGCATCCGCCTCATCGGAGAGTGAAAGCGGGAGCGAGGACTCGGAGTCCTCCTTCTTCTCGCAAAACTGCTATTCATCCAACTCGCTGAGTGAGTTTGATGGGTCCATGGGAGGCTTCCAGTTCGCAGAGTCGTCCATGAGCAGCAGTCGGTCACTCGTCGCAGAAGCCGAGGATGAACTCATGAAAACAATGTCAAGGCGGCCACTGAAGGGCGTCCAGGAAGTGATTCGTGAGGATGAGAGTGAGACTTCGTCTCTCGCTTCTTCACTACCAGAAACCCAGCTCGTCCTGTACATCCAAATGGAGCTGTGCGGCTCAGCTGCCTCGTCGAACTCTGATGCAGAGAGTGAAGAGGACCAGGAGGGTGATTCCTTCCAGCGGTTGATCAACCGATTGACGATGAAGCCGTCAGCGAAGAAGCTAGCTGCGAACCCTGAAGTCGTTCACTCCACGCTCACGGCATGGCTGCGTGGGTCTGTAGAAGCTCGAGCATCGCCCGATGAGAAGATGACCAAGCACCGAGAGGGGTTGAAGCTCTTCGAGGGAGTCGTCCAGGGTGTCCAGCACATGCACGCCGCTGGTGTGATCCACCGTGACCTCAAGCCGGATAATATATTTATCCACGGCGATGTCGCGAAGATCGGTGACTTCGGCTTGTCTAAGTCGATCGTTTCGGAGACTCCAGACGCAGCAGGCTTTCATCGTGTGGCTGCCGTCACTGATGAGGACCACACGACTGCATTGGGAACGTTCACGTACGCGTCTCCCGAGCAGCTCGGGTACTCATGGAATCGAGCCAAGGGAACCGCCAACCAACTCGCCAAGAGTGCCAAGTACTCGATCAAATCGGATATTTTCGCGCTCGGCATCATCCTCCTCGAGCTGTGCTACCCTTGCTCGACGATGATGGAGCGATCTCAAGTTCTCACTGGTGTGCGTCACGGTGTCGTGCCTCAGATCGCAATGCAGCGCTTCCCTGATGAGATGGCGTTGGTTCTTCGTATGACAGCAGTGGATCCAGACGAACGCCCCACTACCGAAGAGATCACTGATCAGATTCGCATGTGGCTCGCAACCGAGGAGACGCTGAACACTCGCGCAGCACTGGATGAGTTGCGTGACATCCAGCAGAAGCTCGCGCTCGCAGTCCTGCAGCTTCGCGATCGATCACAGGCCGCGCAGCAACTCGAGACGCTCATCGCTGAGTTGTCAGACAAGGTCCACAATGTCGGTGTCGCTCTCGCATAGTGCGAGCTCGCATTCTGCCCTTATGAAACCCCTATGAACAGTGAAGACACACACGACCACTACCTGAACAAGTGGAGACGATGGTGTGCGAGGATGCCACAACAGTATAGTAAAACAAGCACAAAAAGGCTTCCACGAGCACATTTCACCTTAGAACGACGTCTTCCGTTGTCCTTGATCGCGAGTTGTCGCTAGCAATTGCTCGGTAAGATGTTGAAAAAATGGTAGGTCTTCTGCGCGTCATACACGCCAACAGTCGTGCCGCAGTCGGAGCACGCGACGCCGAAGTACTCGTCCGCACCGAGCATCGCAGAAGCGACGACACCTGCTCGTCCCGACGCCTGTCTCCGCGTCATGGAGCTCCACTGCTGTTGGCCTGGTGCGTTCTGTCGCAGGCTATTTGCCGACGCGTACGTAAGGATTTCATCCTTGTTCACTCGGCAGTTCATGGCCACGCGCGCTCGGTACTGGTTGGGGTACTTGACGTGGCGCTGGCAGTCCATGCACACAGTCACGAAGCAGCACGGACAGCACAGCGTCGCGTCCGTCGAGACCGACGTTCCCGAGCCATCGCCTCCACCTGATGCATACAAACCACAACGCGTCAGACAAGCAGCAGCATGCGATGTGCAAGGTCTACTGGTACTCACGGATATTGGCTTGGACCCATTTCTCGTCAGCGTCATCGAGTGCGTCGTCGTACAGCGGGTCCGGCTCGTTCGTCATCGCCGCTTCATCGTCGTCGTCGCTGTCGAGCTCATTCACACCAGCCAACGGGATCCCTGGCTTTCGCTTTGCGTGTTCGCTCTGTTGAGGCGCGTGGCCTACAGGGCAGCAGTCACATGATCCCACTCGTCATAACTCCCTATGATCAGCAGCCAGCAATCGATCCACGCCGTCCACGTACCAATAGCGGAGACCGTCGGTGCTGGCGACTGGACACTCGCGTTCGCTCGCGCTGCGAATCGGAATGGCGCGTCACCACTGGGCACTGGTGGCGTGGAGCGTGTGGCAGCGTCCAGCGCGATCTCCAGCGCGGACCGCCGCTGCGAGTGGCTCGCGAGCTCCTCGGTCGTGAGCTTGAACTCGTCGTCTGCGACAACCGCGATTGGACGCGGCTTGGCGTGCACCGCGTCCTCACTGCCGTATGAAATGCTGCCGATGTGCTGGAATACGCTAGCGGGCGCTGCGGAGGCTGTAGACGGCGGTGCGGACGTCGCTAAGCGTCGGGCTTCGTCCGTCGGCGGGGCTGAGCGAGGGGCGGTCTGGTCGGCTTCTGCATCGCTTGTCGAGTCTTCGTCCTCACTCGACATGACCACGTCGTAGTAGTCATCTGCATCTCCACTGGATAGCCCGAACGCCTGCCCTCGACGCGCAGCGCCCGCAGCGGAAGCCCGCGCAGCCCCGCCATTCGTGGTGTTCGGTCGCATCATTTTGCATCTGATGATCCGCTGAGACTGCAGTTGCTGTTCGTAACAAGCGCAGCTAACTAGCAGATAAGAACCATTGAGAGAGTCTAAGATCGACCGGTTTATGTGCAGGAGGGCGATCGACGTGCGTCGGAGGGAACTTGGTGTGACGTTTCGCGTGAAGATGCACGGGTCCGTTTAGACGTCCATACAAACTTCGAGTCAAGTGTCTAAACTCACGATGCGACTGATTGTGAACCCACGACAGTGGCGCCTAAAATTTATGGCGATGATCTTCAACCGCCACATCTACTGGGTCTTGCTACGCGCATGGGTTCACCCAACTCATGCAGCCACGATAAAGATACACGATCTTCATGCAGTATGGCCGTCATGAAGCATGGGACCCAACACGTTTCGTTCTGATGGAGGGTGCAAGTGACTCGACACCAGCCAACCTCACGATTGAACCTGATGCCGGACGATCTTCCGGTAATTTACCCAGCTGCTGGTCAGGAATTGCGCTTCGTCGCAGTTTAGTCAGGCACAAACCGCAGAGGAGCTCAACAAGTGCTGCTGGTTCACATGGGAGAAATACCTGCGCTGCCTGCTCCATCCACCCAGAGGAATGCTTCTCCGCTCTCGGACCTGAGTAGTGGAAGGAATCGTCCTCAGTCAACGCCTCACTCACTGGCCATCTCGCTTTGCACAGCAGCACCCACGATTTCACGACGCCAGAAAAGAAAAAGAAAAAAAAAGCGTAAACTACAAATAGAGTGCCACTCTCCAGCGCTTTCATTGGTTAAAACCCCTGGCCCGTGTCGTGCTCCGACTTTATTCCCCACAACATCCAACAATCAACATCGCCAACAAAAACGCACCAACAAACACGAGGTCGCCGCCGCCGTCTGGCACTCCATTACCCACCGCGAGACCGGGAAACCCTCCCCAGAATGGAGACTAGTGACGGCAGTTTCGCGCGTGTCCACTCGCCCGGCGCGCGCGCAGGCGGCCAGCGCCATGCCGCACAGATGCGGCCGCCGCCTCCGCCTCTCCCCCGGCCAACATCCGTGTCTACAGCGGCCATGATGCGACAGCAATCGACGCTCGAGTCGGAGCTCATGGCTGATCTCGACGCCGACGGGCATTACGACGACGATGACGACGACGTGGACATCAACAGCGGCGAGGACGTGGCCATCAACAACTCTCGGTCGTCCACGCACGAGTACATGAACCCGCGCAGCCTGTCGCGGCACATTTCCGGACGCGGGGGCGCCAGTGTCGCACCGGAGATTGAACCCAACGCCTCCACGTTTCTCCAGTCCATACAGTACACCACGACGGCGCTGGACGCGCCACCGCCGCGGAAGAACCTGTATGGGGGCGTCGGGGGGCCGAATGGCATGTACCGCCGCACGAGTGAGACCGTGCGACTGAGTCCGGCGATGCGACCGTCCACGGAGACAGGTATCACGATCGCCCCGACGGGATTCAACGCGTTGCAGTCGGGCGGAAGCTTCCAGGAGACCAAGAAGAACGCGCAGCGGACGTACCTGCACGGCTCGTTCCGGTTGAACTCGTACTTCGCCATCCGCCTGCTGCGGATCATGCAGCTCCTCGTGGTCGTGGACACCGTGGCGCTCATGTTTTTCTACGGCTACCGACGACAGAGCAACTGGAAAGGTGGCTCGCTGTTCGTATCGTCGCCCTTCACGTACGTCTTCTCGCGTGGTGATAGCTGCGCCATCACGATCTCTCTGGCCGCGATGGTGTACCATTTACTGCCGGCAGTGATCATCTTGGGACTTCCTGCATCAGGATTCACAATATTCGAGCCATTCAAGCGAGAAGACCGCATTGGCCGTGGCGGTCGCATCCAGAAAGTGAAGCGTACGATCTACCTGCAGATTTGTGAGATGACGGCCGTGCTCGTGTTCCTGATGACGGGACTTGTCGCGATCATCACGCTGTATCACGCTGTCGTGGGTGAGTTGTTTGGTTGTTCGGAGAATCCAGGCGTGTACGCGTTCGCGTTTGTCGCGTTGGCAGTCTACGTGTTCATCTACGTCGAGATCCGGTACTTCATGCGCTTCCGTGAGCACCTCAAGATGCAGCTTGGAGCGTTCTCGGAGGCCGACCAAACGGGTGACGTGAAGGCACATATGCTGCGCTCCAAGCTACGTCGCAAGCGTGTTCAGCAGGAGATCGCACAGCAAAACAACGTGAACAAAGATCCAAGTGCAGACCCTTCCGTAGCCGCTCCGGCAGCGCCAGTGACTCCTGCGCGGTCTCAGATTGTCGAGTTTGTCCGGAAGCGTCTGTATCGAGGTTCTCAGTTGGGCGATATCCGGCTATTGAAGCGAACACTTCGCATCGCAAGGAATCATCTTGGCGCTGACTTCGCAAAGTCAATGTTCCCAGACGCGCAGCTCCGCATGTTGTTCTTCAGCAAGTCGACCAAGAACCCGATGCACGTCGCCGCGTACCATGGCAACATCGCAGCCATGGAACTCCTCTATCGTGCCAACATTCCCGTGAATTCGTATGACAAGATCTCTCGCGTGCGGTTCTCCACCGGTGATATCTTCTGGTATGTCGCTCGGTACTTCATTCGCCAACCAGTCGTATCAGCGGAGGACACATACGGAGCGTCCTCGTTCTTCAAGTCGACTCTCGTTACGCCCCTGCATTGTGCGGTCTCCACGGGCAGAGTCGATGCTGTCCGATGGCTTCTACAGCATGGAGCACAGGTGAATATGTGCTCGCGATCGTCTTACCGACACGAATCTCGCTTACCGCCGATCTTCCTCGCGGACCACCCAGAGATCGCCAAGGAGCTGCTCGCTGCGGGTGCAAATCATCTTGTGATCCCAGATCCTGGCCACATGAACACGATCACCGTTCTCCAAATGGCATACTTGCGAGGCAACTACGCTGTTGCGCAAGTTCTAGAAAACTGGGGTGGAGATGTCGCGCTGACGCCTCTTCACACTGCTGCGGCGATGAATGACACATCTCGTATCGCCCAATTGCTGCGAAAGAAGGTAGACCCTGATTGTCTCGGCGAGCTTGGGTACATTGGCCTGAACAAGCGGACTCCTCTGCATTGGGCGTGCGTCAATGGCTCCATCCAAGCAATCAAAAAATTGTTAGAATCTGGAGCGAATGCAGACGCGGGAGATGCCCGTGGACGCACACCACTCCACTGGGCGGCACGAGTCAATCAAGTCGATGCTGTCGCTACCTTGCTCAAGAACGGTGCCGATCCGAACATTGTCGACGATGGTGGAATGACTCCGATCTTGTGTGCAGCGTGTGCCGGCGGTACGACGGAAGAGATGTTCAAGATGCTGGTGAACCATGGTGCAAACATCAATCACCAGCTACCGTCGACAGGAGACACTGCTCTTCACATTGCAGTGAAGTTGGATGATTTCCAAACGGCGGTCGCTTTGCTCAGCGTTGGAGGGGACATCATGCGCATGAACCATGACGGTCTCCGCCCAATCGATTGCACGACCTCTACTCGTCTTCAATTTGAAATCAAGCGCGCTGCTGGTAACCGGGACGTTATGATCAGCTACACGCACTCACACAAAGAATTCGCGCTGAAGCTTCGCAAGAGCTTGGAAGATGCGAATATCACGACTTGGCTCGATCTCATGGACCCAAGTGGCATCGGCGGAGGTGCCGTATGGAGAGAGGAAATTGCCCGTGGCGTGTCAAACGCCGCCATGGTTCTCTGCATTCTTACCGAAGACTACGCGGAATCGCAGTGGTGCATGAAGGAGCTGGCTTTGGCGAAGCAAGTTGGCACTCCAGTGCTGGCGATTTCCACAGAACACGCGAAGGTGTCAGAGGAGCTTCAAGTCTACCTGTACACAAGACAAACTGTACCGTTCGAAGACGCCATTACGTCCGTCGAGCGTGTTGGGGAGAAGGAGGTCCGGTACACATACGACGAAGAAGTCTACAAGAGTCAGATGCGCATCCTTCTCGACGGTTTACGTGATGAGATTGAGAAACGCAAAGAGCAAGTTCTTCGAAAGAACCTGGGCCGAGTCGCGACAGCTTCGACTATGAATACGGGGGGTAGTACGCGGTCGGTGCTGAATGGCTCCCATGGGATGTCGACGTTGGGAGGTTCGGGTACTCGCATTCGCGGTGTTTGGAACCAGGGCAGCGCGACAAACATCGGTGGTGTTGCACCATATTCCGGTGGAACCGTCCAGTTTGATGAGCGTGCCCCAGCTGCAATGGTCCAACAAAAGCTTATGCTTGAGAGTACTTCTCGACGTGATGGATTCCTGTTCTCGTCCGCTAACATGGGCGGGTACCAGCTCAATGAGCGATCGGCTCGCAATCTCCTTGCCGCTCACTCTTCTGACGAATACCGCGGACTCAACGCCAATGAATCGATGCTCAGTTCGACAGGCAGCTTCCTGGGCGGCAACGCGGATTTGAGTTTTCATGGTCTCGGCATGAACGACTTGACGGGTAGTGTTATCCTGAATCCCAGTGGGTATTACGAGCACCAGCAGCCTCGGTCACACACAGTCGGCAATGGCTCTGTTCTGGAAACCTTCAAGGAAGTTGAAGACGTAGTGGGTGAAGGCCAGCAGTTTGTCTTCATATGTCATGGCGATTGGCACACCTCGTTCGTCAAGCAACTGTGTGCTGCTCTATGTCGGGAAGGCGGCCTGCATTGCTACGTTGATCGCCGTCGTGGGCTTGGCCGGTCAGGATCCCGAGCTGGAACCGATGTCACTTCGCCATCGTCACTTCAAACTCCTGCCGCAGACAACGACCACGAGGATCAAAGCAACGAGGATATGTTCGCACGTATCCACGATGCGAAAGAGGCGATTCTGAAGTGTTCAGCGTTCGTTGTGATTCTGTCGGAGAAGACGCTGAGAACACAGCTTGTGAAAGACCAGCTCGCGTTTGCAGAAGACAAGGGAAAGAAGATTATTCCCGTGGTGGTCAACCCGCTCGAGTTCAGCCTAGACATGAAGTATTCTCTCTCGCGGAGCGATTTCTTCCACTTCTTCACGGGCGGGGATATGATCGGCTTCGAGAAATCGCTGAATGATGTGCTCGCGGCGTTGCGCGAGGAGATTTACGGCATTTCTGTTGAACGCGAGTCGAGACGTATGCCCAAGACCTTGAGCTTTGGACAGGTATCCGGGTTCAGTGGTCACGATGACAGTGGTGCAATGATGTCGATGGGTCCGACAGACGTGAGCATTCGCCGGCGACCAAGCGTAGCGAGCATCACCGGGGGAGGTGACACTGGTAGTTTCACCAGCAGCAGTCGCACTGGATGGGGGCCCGAGGTTTCTTCCACCGCACGAAGGAACACGTCGTTCATTGGCGTGGACTCCCCTAATGTTCGCCCGTTAAACTCGGACATGAGTCTGCAGCAAGCCATGCTGGGTAACTTCTCCACGTTGATGCGGCGAATCACTGACACGGACGACGACGATATGGATGCGGAGGAAGAAGTCGGTCTGGTTCTTGGCGACGACGACGACGACGACCTGGAGTACGAAGAGCGCTTGCCAGAGCTGCATCGCTCCGTCAGCGAACAGGCGTACCTGATGGATAGCAACCGCAGCTTCCAACTCATGGATAGCAACCGCAGCTTCCTCTCGACCGAGCAAGAGGTCATGTCTGGCGAGCGATCGCCCGCGTTCGGCTTGCGGCCCATCTACCAGTCGCGGCCTGGGCGCCTGTCGTCGATCATGTCGAACTCGGGCGCGTCGGTGAGCATTCTGGAGCGTGGCTCGGACGAGTCGTCGACGATCGAAGCTGTCCGCGCCGCCCACGAACGGAGCAGGGGCGTGTAACATGCTGCGTATTCACTACGTAGTACAGTAGGAGAGTGCGACGATCAATGCAAATGTGTAGCCATGTCGATGGGGTGGCGTCCGACTTGAAGGTTCGGAATGTAGCCATGTGGACGGACTGGGATGAGGTACTGATATAGCGAGGACGTTACAAAATGGGATGTGGTCCCCTACCCGCACTTTGACCGTGTCGATGGCGGCATTTCATCCAATCATGAGGTGTCTCAAATGAGTTGATTTCTATTTACAACCAATCAGAACACGCTGTTCACTCCAGAGTGCAGGTCCAACATTGGGTGCAGAGGGGCTTCTAATACGATCGGTTCCTGAGAAACTAAGACTGGCCAGAGCCCCCGCATCCAGCAACCCCATGGACTCGTGAACTGTTTAGACCCCCGCACGCAGCTGGACGCCAGAGCCCTGGTGGACTGACTGGGACACACGTGCGCAGAGAGAGACACACACACGGCGTTCGCCCCCGCGCTTGAAGTGCTAGGCTGGTTGGTGTCTTGGAGCAGTCGTATCTGCGGCTCCACATCTCCGTCACCTCACCTGGCGTGGGTGGCTTCCTCTGGATTCGCGTCGTTCGAACGCGCAGCATATGCGCCACCAGCCGCTGGACGCTCGTGTCTGTTACTAACGTCAGGACGTGACCCGCATCCATCACCAAAGTCTATCCGTGCGGCTAACCACCACGGTCTAACGATGCCGTCGCGATCGCCGCGCGTGGGCGCCGCGTGGAGGACTAACCACGACGGCGATCTACTCGAATCGGAGCTCTCGCGGTCCTATGACGAACTAGTGGATGCGCCCGCGCGCGTCCACCACGCCGACGGCTTCACCATCGACGTGAGCGACGACGACAGCGACTCGCGCCAGGCGTTCGTCCACTTCCAGTCGCCGCGAGCGCTCCAAGAGACCGTCGCGCGCGTGGCCGATCTGATCCACAACCACGATCGCCACGACCAGCGGCCGGTTAGGTCTTTCTCCCGCTCGCAGTCCACGCGGTCGTCGTCTCCGCTGCCGTCTCCGTCCAGAGTCTCTGGATCGCCCGGCCACAACAGCGCGGGCGCTGGACGTCCAGACCCACTGGTGCGTCCAGGGATCCAGCACATGCGCGGCCTGGGCCAGTTCCGCAGCCAGCGGCTCCTGAGCATGGCCAGCGACAAGACCAACGGCAGCAACCCGTCCACGACGTCCCACGAGAACGGGTCGGACGCGTCCGACGGCCACGGCCACCACCACCACCACTCGCACACGCAGTCGCAGTCGCACGGCAAACGGCCCGGCGCCGGCGGCCACAGCCACGGCGCGTCCACGGCCGCGATGCTCAACTGCCCGTCGTCGCACTACTACATCGACGGCCGCGGACGCCTGCAGGCGCGTCGCATGTGGTGGCTGTACACGCGTGTGCGGCGGTTCGCGACGCATCTCGTGCCCGGTTTCAAGCGCGACGACAATACGTTTCTGTGCGCACCCATGATCTCCAACACGACGCTCATCCTCATGATCTACGTGCTGCGGCTGCTCATCAACGACGCCATTCTCACGTCGCTGCTCACAAAGTCCCAGCAGAAAGAGTGCCATGAGTTCTCCAGCGAGTTCCTCGACTTCTTTTCGTTCTCGCTACTGGGCAACGCGCTGCTGTGTATCCCTGCATTCAACTTCTCGCTGTTCAAGCTCTTCAAGCGTGTCAAGCCTGTCGCGAAGAGAGAACTCACGAAAACGCCGGTGAACGGCGCGCTGGGCATTGAGCCGCTGGGCGGTATGGACGCCACGGGGGCCCCAGTGGCGACAGCAGCAGCAGCCGACGGCGCAGTCGTCCACGATGATGACCACCCCAAGCTCAAGAAAACGTACCTTTTCACGGCCTGCGAGACGCTCGTGATCATCGAGATCCCATACCTGGTGTACATCTTCGTGACGATGTTCTTCCCTGCAGCAGCGATCGCTGACTCGAAGGCGCACCATTCAGACCTGTGGAGTGTGTCCGCACGGTGTGCTGACGCACTTTCGATTGGCGTGTTCCTCACGTTCCTGCTCGCGCAGACTATTGGTATCGTCGCGTATGTACTGCGCTGGAACCAGATCATCCTCTTCCACCGCATGCACGAGCACTTCCTGTACCAGCGTGGCTGTGTGCCCGGGCGGGCGCGCTTCGACTACGTCGAGGAGTCTTTCCGTGAGCCGCTGTTTGCGTCCGCACGATCCAGGCAAATCCACGCTATCAAGACCAAGCTGTACCACGCGGCCAAGTATGGGGAGATCGATGAGGTGCGTGCACAAATCGACGCCGCGACGCAGCTGGACGGTCCGGACTTTGCCCACAAATGGTACGACAACACGGGCTTCTGGCATAGTGTTTTTGGTCAGCGGTTCGTCAAGTGCCAACGCAACCCTCTCCACGTCGCAGTGGCTTTTGACAACGCGGAGATCGTCCAGGAACTGCTGTCCAATGGCATGTTCGACATCCACCAAGGAGAGAAGATGGAGCTGCTCAAGCTCAACATCTCATGGATCTACCGTTTCTTTTTCGACATCGTGCCCATGCTGCGCATGTCAAACTACTCGCGCCACAAGACGCGGCTTGTCTTCGGTCCTGTGGGGCTCTTCTGTTCGACGCTGCTGACACCGCTGCATGTGGCCGTCTCCATGGGCAACACTGACATGGTGCTGCTGTTGCTTCGCTTCGGTGCTGACCCGAACATGTCGGCAGAGTCGTCACACCGCAAATTCCGCACGCCGCCGCTCTTCTGGGCTATCAACAAGGAGTGTACGCGGTTGCTACTGGACGCGGACGCCAATCCAGTCTTTGTGCCAGGCAATGGTTACTTCCTCACGGCCTTTGAAGTTGCTCGCGTCGTTGGGAACCACGCTGTCGCGATGGAGATTGAAAAGTACGGTGGTGACGTGGCCCTCACACCGCTCCATGACGCGTGCGCGCGAGGCTTCAAGAAGGAAGTGCGCTTTTACCTGGAACATGGTACGGCGCCCGATACGTTTGGCGAGAAAGTCACCGGCTTTTTCCGACGCACACCGCTCCACTGGGCAGCGATTCGTGGCCAATCCAAGATCGTCAAACTGCTGCTCAAATTTGGCGCCGATGTTGACGCCAAAGATGCTTTCGGACGCACTCCACTGACCTGGGCTTGTCTCTTGAACCGTGTGAAGACGGTCGAGGTGCTGCTCAAGTACGGGGCTGACGTGAATGTCCGGGACATCCAGGGAGATCCTCTGCTCTGT
The DNA here is from genome assembly GCA_023334595.1 of Pythium utonaiense. Taxonomy (NCBI): domain Eukaryota; phylum Oomycota; class Peronosporomycetes; order Pythiales; family Pythiaceae; genus Pythium; species Pythium utonaiense. Next base: position 12,969 of record JAADVE010000555.1, read on the forward strand.
ATCTGTGCCGCTGGTACGTGTTCAAGCCCGAGCAGCGAGGCTTTCACGTCGGACGCGAACAACCGCGACCACCATCGCCGCATGACACGTACGGAACAAACTGCAGCGACCGGTACGACTCGAGGCGGCGACTTTACTCCGTCGCAGACAGCCAAGACGCTAGATCCGGAGATCTTCGAGCTGCTGCAGAGCCACCGAATCGATTTGTACGCGACTCGCGAGGCTAACGGTGACACAGCTCTCCACGTCGCGCTGCGCAAGAATAACGAAGCCACGGCTATTCTGTTTGTGCGAGCGGGAATGAGCCTCACAGCGGTCAACTACGTTGGGCAGCGAGCCATGGACTGCACAACGTCTTCGTCGCTGCGGTACGCTATCAAGAAGGAGGCTGGTCACCGTGACGTCATGATCAGCTACTGCCACTCGCACAGTGCGTTAGCGCGGAAAGTGCGAGACGCCCTCGAGGCTGCATACATCACGACGTGGATCGACTCGATGGATCCAAGTGGTATCACTGGAGGCTCGGTGTGGCGCCAAGAGATCGCCCAGGGTATCCGTTCAAGTGCGCTTGTACTTGCGCTACTCACGGTAGATTACCCTGTGTCGCAGTGGTGCATGAAGGAACTGGCATTTGCCAAGATGCACAACGTACCGATCGTCGCTATCCAGTGTGAAGACATGCAGATGACTGAAGAGCTGCAGGTGTACTTGTGGACGCGGCAGATCGTGGACTTCCGCCCCGCCTTTGTCGAGCGTGTCGTCGAAGTCATGGAGGTGGAAGACCCCAAGGCGAAGAAGAAGACCAGCGGTCACGCTGGCACACGCAGCAATAATAATAACAACCGTGACAGCATCGACGACGACGAAGCGATCCTCGCGCAACAGGATCCTCGTGATGCTGCCGAGGAGCACGATGACGGTGTCGTGGCCAAGCCCAAGCTCGTGGTCAAGCACGAGTACGATGATGAAATCTTCCAAAACTGTATGCGACTTCTGCTGGACGGTATCCATGACCAAATCGAAGAGCACCGCGTCAAGCGAGTCCAACGCCAGGAGCGACAGAAGCGTCTTCTGAAGGCGAGAAGTACGCTCCACGATGGTGGCTTGTGCGGCTCGAGCGAGGATGAGGATTGCAGCGACACGAACCAATCGGACGATGAGCCTGGTGCGTTGGGTGTTCCACACCGCAAACTCCGTAATCGTGGATCTCATGATGGAGAGGCAGGCGAAGACAATGGGTTCCTCAGCGAGGAGCCTCATCGTGCGTCTATTACGTCCTCTGCGACGCCACCAGCGTACGTGTTTATTGCTCACGGGGACTACCACTTGGCGTTCTGTCAGCGGCTTCGAAGCGCACTTCAGAAGCAGGGTGTTCGATGTATTGTCGACCAGCAAGTACCTTCCATTCAGTACGGTGGAGCGCACGAAGCAGGCAACCACTCGCATCAAGGCAGTCCTTCACGTGCACGACACTTGCACCGCATGCAGTCGACAGCGACCAACCAGAGCAACGGCTACGGTTCTGGTGGTGAGGCTGCAACGACAACAGCGCAGGCGCGTCAGCTCGCTGCCAAGGACGCGATCTTGGATTCTACGGCCGTGATTGTTGTGCTTTCGCCTATTTCAGCGAAGTGCGATATGCTCGCGGACCAGTTGGCATTCGCCGAAGATCGTGGCAAGCTTATCGTGCCGCTGATGCTGTCGCTACAAACTGTTGATCTCGCCAAGCGGTACACGTTCTCGCGGAGCGTCGTACAACATTTCAATGTGTCCATCGGCTTTGAACAGAGCCTTGAACGGCTTGTCATGTACCTACAGCAAACCACCGAGGCCATGCGCCGTCAGCAGGAGATGAAAGAGCTCGAACTCCAGCACCAGATGCGACTTGCACGTCGCCAGCGGAAGAAAGATCGCGAGCGCCGACGTCGTCAGCGAGCGAGACAAGCAGCTGGGGGCTTCGGATCGTCCGCCTCTGCAGCTGGAAGCGAGGATGATGATCTGGATGACATGGATGACGACGCGCTCTCATCGTCACCAGGCTCTTCACCTGCGTCGTCTGTTCGGTCGGCCGTCTCGCTTCTATCAGCTGTACGTGCTGTGTCGCCATCCAGCTTTGGCACAATCGCGGTGGACGGTTCGCTTCCTCCGACAATCCCGATCCTGCAGCCGTCCCGACAGCCAACGAATGGGGTAACTAGTGGGCACGGCTGGTCGATCAGCAACTCGACAGCGTCACAGCCTCGTGACTCGATCACGAGTGACCGCGAGAGTCCAGAGATTCGCCCTCGCGAGCCTCCTCACCACTTCGGCTCGGAGCCGCTGCTTCGCCAGTCCAGCAGCGTTAACTCGCCCCTGCCATCATCCAGCCGATTCAATTAAGCCACGAGTAACTAGTCCCCGAAAAGTGAGAAATTTAAGACGCGTCCCACCCGCAAGAGCGTAGCGTAGAGAGACACAGCGTCAGTCAGAAAGTGTTGATAAAGAATGCGAGAAAATGCCGCCAATTCGTTTAAGGAAACAAAGCACCCACCACATCACAACCGCGGGGCACTCGACAGGTGGCTCGTTTTGATCTTCTTGCGCGTTGCGTCGTACTGGGTCATGCCCTGGCCGCTGCCCACGACACCCACACGGCCCTGCACGCTGTCGGGTGATGCGAACATGCTGCCGCGCTTAGACAACGCTCCGCTGCCCTTGACGGTACCCTTCTTGATAGCCTTGTGCTGGAACGATTTCCAGTCGTGCTGCTTGAGGTTGTGCGTGTTGTCTTCTTCGATCTGCTTGTTCAGCTTCTGGATGTGCTTGAGCCGCTTGCGCTTGCGCTCCTTCTCAGCCTCCGAGTCTGTTGGCAGCACCTGCAAGTTCTCTGGCACCTTGATGGCCTTGGCGATGACCGCATCTCTAGGTTTCACGGGAGGAATACCCGCTGACGCAGACGATGCGGTGGATGCTAATGGCGTGGGCTGTTGCTGACTGTTGGTAACATCCACGTAGCTGCTTGCACCTTCCACAGAGGCCACAGCAACATCGTCCAATGGCCGCATGTACTCGTACGGCACTTCCTCCGAGTTGCCGTAGCCATCAAAGAGTACCTGGAAGCCGTGCGGCGTCGTGGCCGTGACCTGGGCCGTGTAGTACTGGCCATCTACGTAGTATTTGGCGCGGCATTTGAAGCCCACAGCGATCTGCTCACGACCAGGCAGCTTACCAGCGTCTTCAGCACGATCCACATGACGCAGTGATGTCGCTGGGAGCTCGTCTTTGTTGCCGAAGCCCAAGTAGTGGACGTTGTACGTGTCGCGGGCCGTCAGCGACTCGATGAACGCTGGGAACCACACGTCTTTGGACAGAGCCTCGCAGATCGAGCCAGGAGAAAACTCTGCTTCCACACAAGCACATAGACAGAGGAGTCAGTGCTGGCTGTGAAGAGCTACGATGGTGCCTGTAGGGCGATACTACAACTCCACAAACCAGTTTCGGACGCTCCGGACTCGGCTTTGCGGTCTTCTGGGGGCTGTGGAGACGCGGAAACGACGCTTTTTGCCGGCGCAGCGTTCAGCTTCAAGTCGATCTACATCACACGCGTGTTAGCGACGTCCTGCGAGCTCCAGGAGTGTCCAGAAAGCGGGGAAAACGGGACTAGCAACGCACCATTTCCTTGGTGAGACGGATGACTTCCACGAGGTCTTGTGCGATCGTGAGGAACTCGGAGTTCTCGGGGTCGCTTTGCAGCAGCTCGTGGATGCTCTGGAGCTGCTCGCTGAAGGTCACGAGCCGCTGCTCGAGCTCCGCGAGGCTCACATTCTCGCCGCCGCTCGCCATCTCGTCGCGTAGGTCGGTAGTAATTCTGCTGATGTTGCTTGTCGATTTGGCTGGAAGTCTACCAACAAATACCGGTATCAAACCGGTATTCGTA
>JAADVE010000556.1:0-16833 GCA_023334595.1 Pythium utonaiense
CCCTCCTCAGCTGGCTCGTCACCGCCCTCGCCTTCACCCTCGCCTTCACCCTCGCCTTCACCTTCACCTTCGCCCCCCGGAGTCTCCTCCGTCTCGTCGGTGTGTTCTTCGGTCTCCTCAGTCTCCTCAGTCTCCTCAGTCTCCTCGGTCTCCTCGGTCTCTTCGGTCTCCTCAGTTCCCTCCGTCTCCGTGTTATCATCATCACCATCTTCCTTGTCATCCTCTCCATCGTCCTCTCCCTTCTCCTCCTCTTCCACCACTTCTTCCTCCTCCACACTCTCCCAGTGCTCCTCCTCCTCCTCCACTTCCTCAATGTACTCGAACTCCTCGCCTTCGACCCACGCACCGTCATCACCGTCCTCGAGATCGCCCTCATCGTAGCCGAACAGGTAGTAGTCAACCTCGAAGTGGTACAGCTCGTAGTCCGGATCGTCCGGGTCCGCGAAGCGTGGGCATTCGACAGTCGTCCCGTTGGTGTAGACCACAGTGCCGTCCTTCTTCACCTCACCACCGTTGATCTGGATCACCGTGCCACTGTTGTTGATGGTCGTGCCGTTCGTGTAGATGACCGTGCCGTTGCGGAGTGCGACACCACCGTCGATACGGACGTAACCAATGGAAACCTTACCACCGTTGGTCTCAACCTCCTTGCCTGGAGGAAACTTGACTGGCTGGCCCACCGCACAGGCCACTCGTGGCGTCGCCGAGCCGCACACAGCGTGGAGCACGATGTTCCACTGCGGCTTGGCCTCCGAGTGCAGCGGGAAGTGCTCGTCCACCCACTTCGCCTTGACTTTGCCCTTCTGGTTGGGTTTCAACGTGCCGTACTTGCCCGACAGGTCACCCTTCTCGCACACGTTGAAGTCTGTGATGTACTTGGCAGGAGTGCAACCGTAGTTCGCCGCCTTGCCCGAGCACTCTGGCGCAGTGGCGAATTCAGACACTGGCCCACAGGCCTTGGTCGGGTCGTAGTGGTCGCCCGTGAGGTCCTTGGCACACTGACCGAGGCTAGCAGCTCTGGTCTTGGCGCTCCACTTGGTGTGGATGGACCACTTGTACTCGGAGATCACCGAGTCTGCACCACAGTTGGCGTCAAAGCCGGCGATGGCAGCCTTGTCGACGCCCGAGAAGTCGAGCGTCGCGAAGACCGTGGCCTTGGACGTGTCTGGGGAATCATACTGGACAGAGATGGAGCCGCGGATGCCTGCTGCGTGGTCGCGGTCGAAGCGGTAGATCGTGGTTGGCTCGGCCTGCGCGCCTGCCACCATCGCGGCCAAGAGGAGACCGTACACCTTCATGCTTGAGAGAGCTGCTGAGACTGAGGCGACTGCGTGGGAAGTGGTCGATTGGTAAGTGAGTGGAGGCTAGCGGAGACGGAAGCACCGGAGGCTCATACCAAGCGTACCCACGCATCATGCGTCGCATGGCTATCACAGGCTGCCACCCACTGTGGCCGACAGTGTGTGGGACTCGCAGGGCAGATCCTCGAAGTGTGAGGAGCACGACGATCTATAAATCAGGACCCACAATGGGTCGGCCGTGACGTGGATACAGTACACAGGATTCTGTCGCAGTGGGTCTGGCCAGCACTGAAAGAGAAGCGATGATCCAGCATCCTGGTTGAAGTGCGAACCCACGCGAGCGACTGGTTGGAGTCCACCGTGGAGCCTTGAGAGAGTGAGTCTGTCGAAGAACTCTTCGCGATGCAGCTCCTCCCACTTCGAACATTCCACTGGAGAGTGTGCAGCTGCGGGCCACCTGACTTGCACCCACGCTGTGAGAACCACAGTCAATGGCTCGGACTTCGAAGAGGTTGACACAAACGCGAGCAACGTGAGCGAGGCGCGAAAGCGACGAGCGCTGCACGACCTCAAGCTTGTGTGGGTGGATTGCAAAGGAAGCACCTTCACGCTATTCATCAGTCACTGAGCAGCGGTGAAGTCGCTGGTCTCAACTTGAGCTCTTGCTCGGAAAGATCCGTCCTGAGATGGCTACATTTTCTAAATGAGTACCTTGATCTTCGGGATCGGTCCCCAATGGAAGACTCCATGAAGGGACAGCTCTCTTCATGGCGTGCGGCTCTTGTGTGAAGCGACGTTCTTCGGCTGGATCTTGTGAGAGTATGCTGTCGCTGCGTGTGTTTTCGCTGGCCGCTGCGCTGCTGGCGCTTGCTGTAAATGCGGACCAAGACCGCTGCACGGCGATGCTCGTCGGTGCCAAGGTATGTGGTGTGGACTCTCCAATGACGGCCGTAGCTCTTCGTTTCCATGGTGAGACTCACGCATTTCGATTGCGCTAGGCGTCGACGACTGGCTCGCCAATGACGACACACACGAACGACTGCTCGTCGTGCGACTTCCGCATCGTCAAGGTGCCACAGCAGACCCACGCACCGGACGCCAAGCACGACGTCGTCCTGGTGAGCTTCGACTACCCGCGTTACGGTACGGTCCCATCGTCCGCTTCTCCATGACCCTCCCCTCTCTCACACACAGCTCACACTCTATGGTGTGATTCGTAGTGGGTAGTGCACGAGGCGAGGCCTACGAGCACGCGAAGCTGGACAAGCGACTCTACAACTGGACGGACAGCCCGTCTATCGGCTCGATCCCCGAAGTTCCGACGACGTACGCGTACATCGACGGCGCCTATGGCATTATCAACGAACACCAAGTGGCGATGGGCGAGAGCACGTGTGGAGCTCGCTTCGTGAGCAGACCAGTGACTCAGGGAGGTGACGCGCTGTTCGATGTCTCGGAGCTCTCCCGTCTGGGATTGCAGCGAGCAAAGACAGCGCGTGAAGCCATCAAGGTCATGGGCGATCTCGCTGTTCAGTATGGCTACTACGGTGCCGAGTGGGAGGGCGAAGGAAAGTACGGTGAAGCTGGTGAAGCACTGACAGTCACGGACACCAAAGAAGCGTGGATGTTCCACATTCTTCCTGATGACACGGGCAAGTCCGCGATCTGGGCGGCGCAGCGTGTGCCAGACGACCATATCAGTGCTGTCGCGAACCAGTTTGTGATCCATGAGCTGGACCTCAGCAACCCGGACTACTTCATGGCCTCACCCAACATCCACGAAGTGGCCATCCGCAATGATATCTGGAAGCCGGACAGCGGTGTCGCCTTTGACTTCACAAAGGCGTATTCACAGCCCCGTGAGCCTACGCACCAGTACTACTCGACACGTCGCGTCTGGCGCGTGTTCACGCTAGCCAACCCAGACCTCAACCTTTCCCCGTACACGGACGTCTACTCCAGTGACTACCCGTTCTCCGTGGCGACATCTCGTCCGCTGACGCCGCATGACATCATGCGTTTCCAGCGAGACCACTACGAAGGTACTCCATTCGATATGACCAAGGGCCCGGCGGGTGGTCCGTTTGGAGATCCCGACCGGTACGACGCTGGCTTGAACGGCGAGCTCACGATCAAGGACATCTCCAGTGGCCACTTCGAGCGTGCGATTTCAATCTTTCGAGCTAGCTACTCGTTTGTGTCGGTACTGGATTCTGCTAATGCCGACAACGCGTTCTTGTGGTACGGCCAGTACGCTCCCCACGCGACGGTGTACTCGCCTGTGTACGTCAAGTCAGACACGATTCCAGTCCAGTACACGAACGCTTCGCTGTTCGCGTTCGATCGCGGCTCGTCCTTCTGGATCAACGCACTCGTGGGTAATTGGGCGGCCAAGTTCTACACGTACGCCCACCCGTACGTCGAGAAAGTGCAGCTCCAGATCGAGCAAACGGCTGAAGATGTGGTTGCGCAGATCTCCGAGCAGGCCACGAAGCTTAAGAAGGAGCAGGGAGAAGTCGCATTGCGTACGTTCCTCACGCAGCAGTCCGCACTGTTCGCCTCGCAGAGCCACTCAGCGTTCTCAGACCTCTTCGACTACCTGGTCACGGTCTTCCACGATGGATATGAGATGTCTGGCTTCACGACCTCGACACTGGCTGTCAAGGTGCTCTTCTATCCGAAGTGGTGGCTCCAGTCCGTCGGGTTTTTCGACGACAGCACGCAGCCGGCGACCAAGGCGGACGCTGGGAAGACCTCCGGGGACGCGAATGCTGCGACTGCCGCTCCAGCGACCGTCTCGTACGGCCTGACTGCCGTAGTTGCGGTGGTCTCAGGCGCGGTCGGCGTGTTCATCGGCCGCAAGTACGCCCACTCGGGCCAGAGCACTGGCTACAAGCCGATCCGTTAAGCGTCGTCATGGGAGGATGGCGGTCATGCCGTCAGTCTGCCACTCAGCCTGGAGACCATTCATTCACAACGGACGCTGCTGTCACTCGATGTCGCATATACATCAACGCCCAATACAGTCCATGTCCATTACTCGAAGTCGTGGTGAATACCACCAGCACAGAATCCGTTCGCAAACAGAGAGACCTTAGTGGAGACCTTGGTGCGGTCTCCAGTGGATGTCCATGCGGTTTCTCCGAAGCTGAAGCAGAAGCTTCCGCAGCGTCTGGATGTCTGTCCACTCATCTCCATCAGACAATGCAAGTACTGCACACCAGCGAGACAACGCCACTACAGACCATTGCACCATTGCACCAACAGCGTGCACGAGTGTCATGCTCGTGATCAGTCTACAGAGCTGGTGAAGACTCTACAGTAGTAGAGGAAGCATCGAAAGCTCATGACGGACTGGCCGCATGTGGGTGAAAGTCAGTGCGGAGCATGCTGACTCCTATCCTTTTCAGCCAATCAAAACACTTTATTCTGATATATAGCCAATGAAAACGACTGTCTGCTGCGCCCACGACAATATCTCCCCGATCGACGGGTCAGCAGCTGGCATGGCAGAATGTCTGTACGTTGTCGTTCTTGAGGGCCACATGACCAGCCTCCTGGATGGGGTCCCTCCACTGAGCAGCTCCGAGTGGAGTCCGAGCCTCTCATTGCCTCTCATCCTTTACGAGAGCAACTCGTTCATTCTGGATTTCACCGCCTCACCAGCTACAGCATCTCGACCACAGCAACAATGCACTCGGCTATCACGCTCGCCGCTGCTGCCGCGCTTCTCTCCGCCGTGCCTCTCGCGCTTGGCCACGGATACGTTGTCGAACCTGCCGCGGTGTGGAAGCAGGGCTACCCATCGAACGGCTACGGCCAGACCGTGGACCAGAACATCTTCGGCACGATGGACAATGCCAAGTACGGCTACGGCCCGGAGGGTACGCTCAAGTACTACCAGGACAACTTCCCAAAGTCCAAGTACAAGTCGCTCAAGGACTTGATCCTGGGAACCCAGGTTGTGCTCACTGAGTACCAATCCGATGCCGAGTGCGGTCTCACAACCAAGGATGAGGCCAAGCGCGCCACTCTGCCGGCGACCATCAAGTACTCGGGCTTCACGCACCCTGGCCCGTGCGAGGTGTGGTGTGATAACAACAAGCTCGCATACGCTGACGACTGCCAGACGACGTACAAGGATGGTAGCGTCCCTATCGACACGAGCAAGTGCTCGGGTGCGGATCGTCTCACCGTGTACTGGATCGGCGTTCACGGTGCGCCATGGCAGGTGTACACGGATTGCGTGTACCTGAAGGGCAGCACTGGCGGTTCTCCTGCCGTCTCCCCAGTCCCAGCGGGAAACACCACCACCAAGCCAGCCACTCCTGCGGCGACTAACGCCCCAGCTACTCCAGCGACGACGAAGGCCACCACCAAGCCTGCCACCCCAGCGGCGACAAAGGCCCCAGCCAAGACCGAATCGCCTGTTGCCGGGGAGGCTACCTTGAAGCCAGCGACGTCCTCGCCAAAGCCTGCAGCTCCTTCCCCATCGAAGAACTGCAAGCGTCGTAGCCGCCAGTAGACAGTGAGACATCCATCTCCAAGTACTGTATGTCCGTTTGTCAATATGAAAATACCCCCATTTCACCGTGCCATTCGAGCGTTAGCACACCAACAGCAGTGGGTACCAGTGACTCTAGGGAGAGCGAGAAGATCCTCCCTCACCAAGAGGACGACGGGGCAAGTAGTACGGGACTTGTCGCCGTTGAGCTCATCAGAAACCGCTCTGCAGAGGCTCGGTGTGGACGGACCAATCGCTCAAGGTATCGTGGGGTTTCCAGACGCCCGCATGATGTCAGGTACCTCTGACTACCTCGATTATCAGCCAATGGAATGATTCCATTTAGATATTTGACCAATGGAAACGGTTGATCCGATTCCGTCTGGAGATCCGGATCGTGACGCGACCAGAAATCAAGTTGCACATGAATGAGGGGGGTGGCAGAGATGGTCGTAAGGCTGAGCGCTTAATCCAAGCGAGAGTCTCTCCTTCAGTCCGCTATTAACTGGGTCTCGTCAACTTGCTTCTCTTCCTATCAACGATGCACTCGGCCTTCTCGCTCACCGCTGCTGCTGTGCTTCTCGCCGCTGTGCCTGGTGCCCTTGGCCATGGCAACATCATGGAACCTGCCGCAGTCTGGCAGAAGGGATACCCACAGACTGGTTACGGTCAGACTCTGGACAACTTGCTCTGGGGACCTGTGGACAACGCCAAGTTCGGCTATGGCCCGGAGGGTGCCGTCAAGTACTTCGAGGCCAACTTCCCAACGTCGGGGTACAAGTCGCTTCAGGACCTGATCCTCGCGAAGCAGACTGTTCTCACTGAGTACGGTGCTGACGCCAAGTGCGGACTTACTCTCAAGGACGAGACGAAGCGAGCAGAGCTCCCATCCACGGTTGTACACTCGGGCTTCTTCCACCCAGGGCCTTGCGAGTTGTGGTGCGACAACACCAAGCTCGCGTACGCTCTCGACTGCTCGAAGACCTACGCGAGCAACAAGATCCCGATCGACACGTCCAAGTGTGCCGGTGCGGACCGCCTGACGTTGTACTGGGTCGCGGTCCACGGTGCCCCATGGCAGGTCTACACGGACTGTGTGTACCTGAAGGGTGGTAAGGGTGGATCGTCGACCCCGGCTGCCTCGGACTCGGATACCCCAACAGTCACGACCGTGAAGCCTGCTGTCACGACGAAGCCAACGACCCCTGCTACCACGACTAAGCCAGCGACTCCTGCTGCTACGACCAAGCCTGCAACTCCTGCTCTGACGAGCAAGGCTCCTGTCGCGTCGGACTCGGACGCCCCAGCCCCGAAGCCTGCTGTCCCAGCCCCTGCTCCAGCGGGCAAGAACTGCAAGCGTCGCAACCGCCAGTAGACACAGCAGCTCAGTAGATGTCTACAGCCTGCCTCGCGTAGTAGTATTATCACCCCCAATCCATCTATCTCAACAGTATCAGTGAGCTCTTCGCTCCCTTCAGCATCGTTTCCGACATGGCTACACTTGTTTGATCCTCGTTTCACCCAATCATCCACCCCCCAACTATGGGTTCTACTCCATCGCTTTCGGAAGGATCTTGGGTTTTTCCCGTCCTGGGTGGTGGGTTTTTCGGATCCTTTGACAGGAGGGGGGCCGTCGCAGTTTCCTTTCGCAACACGAGACAAGAAACCCCAGAAAACTACTGCCCGACACCATGGCGCCGCCGAATGTGGATGCGATGATCACGCTCAAGGTCGACAACGTGCCGTTCAACGCTGCGTACGTAGTGCCTATTGCATGCTCCTGGATACGCGCGTACCGTAGCGCTCTTGCACTCTGAAAACGGACCGGTGAGAGCCGAGATACAACGCTCTTGGGCTCCATGACAAACCGGTTCGTTTCCCTTCATAGATAGTAAGCGCCTCCTTGTCGTCGCCCTGCATATAGCGTGCGGTGTGTATGTATGTGCGTGGATGTGTGGATGCGGGTGGTCTCGTGGATCCAGCGAACGCGGTGTGCCGGCGAGTCGTAGTCGAGACGAACGAGGCGGACTGGACTGGACTGGATGGCTTGGGAGGGAGAAAGGCAGAGAGAGAGAGAGCGAGCGGAGCGTAGTGCGAGACGGAGAGCCGTGCGGTCGAGGGAGCGAGAGTATTAACGCGTTGTGTCGTGTCGTGTCGGGATTTCTAGATCGGAAGACCTGAAGGAGCTGTTCGCCAAGTACGTACTTTCTCATTCCACTCGTCGTAGTGTGTGGATGTCCATGCTCATACTGTGGATCGCTATTAGGTTTGGTGAGGTTGGTGATGTGTACATCCCCAAGTCGCGCGCGTCGAACGAGTCGCGTGGTTTCGCGTTCATCCGCTTCGTGAACAAGGAAGACGCCGAGAAGGCGATCGCCGGCATGGAAGGGTACGAACACGAAGGCCGCCAGCTCCACGTCCAGTACGCGAAGCAGCGCCGTCCAGAAAACCCGCGCGAGTTCTACCGCGAGCGTGACCGCAGCCGTGGCGATGACCGTGGCCGTGGCTACGACGACCGTGGCCGTGGCGCGTACGACGACCGAGGCCGTGGAGGATACGACCGTGGCTACGATGACCGTGGCCGTGGCATGGACCGTGGCTACGATGATCGCTACCGTGACGACCGATACGAGGACCGTGGCCGTGGAGGCGGTCGCTACCGCTCCCGTTCCCCAGACCGCCGTGACTACCGCGAGCGCAGCCGCAGCCGTCGCCGCAGCCGCTCGCCTCGTGCCCCGCGTGAGCCACGTGACCACCGCGCCGCGTCCCCCCCACCACGTCGTGACTAGGGTGGAGGCGTGAGTCAGCCCCAGTCGGAAGCCAGTGCGAGTATCTCAGTATCGAGCGTCGAGAGCAGGACGAGGACGGAGGCTACACCTGCATCATGGATACTTTAGTGCATGGGCTCATGACGGTTATTGACTTCTCCAGCTGCGAGCGTGCTCACTGCCGTGAGAAGCTAGGAGCTTGGTTGGCCCCGCTGTGGGCGGAAGTTGTAGGAACTGGAGCAGCTAGTGCATGTTGGAGTGCTCTTCCCCATTCATTTTTTTCTTCATATAGTTGCTAGTAGCGAGTGACTTTTAAACACGAGAGCGAGGCCGATGGCTGACTTGGTTGATGTGTTGTGGTGCTACGATGTTTTCCCCAAGCAACACAAGCCGAACAATCTCAAGAATGAATAGCTACGACGCCGAGCCTGACGATGTCGACTCTCCAGAAGATCTCGCTGATGCCGACCGTGATGGCTTGCTCTTCCGGCTGACTGACGGACGCTGCTTTTCTGATGTCAATGGTCAAGTGGTGACCTCAAATGCCTTGGATGCGTGGGTTCCCCAGCCGTCTCCATGTTGTGCTGCCGCTGCCCTGGGTACGAACAACGGTATGTGTATCGTGCTGTCCAAATGGAGGATTCACGAGGTCGTTGTGGATGAGTAGCCGGCGCGTTGAATGCTCTGGCCTCGTCGAAGCGCTGGATGCACCGTGACATTCTACCGTACTATGTCACAATGACTGAGCAACGCGTCGCGAGTCAGCAGAAACAGCTCTTGGCGATGCTGCGGCCTGCACGGTGGTCCACTGAAGGTCTGGAGGCATTTGCTACGGACGTTCGAGCGCGGCTGAAGAACAACCACGACGTAGAGTTGGGGGTATGGATCGCCTTCACGGCAAGTGGGGTAGATGAAGAGAGCTCATCAATGCCGTGGATGATAGGACACGTCGAAGAGAGCGAAACGACTCAAGCTGAAGCTGACCAAGCCTCTGCTTCTGCGTGTCGCTCAAGAATGCTTGGAAGAAAACGCTGCTCAAGTCCCAGAAGCTGTGAAGCAGGCTTTCTTCCCAACCGACTTACGCTTGAACCATAACGACACGGCTGATAGTGATTCAGTCCTGTCGGCTCCGATTGACGAGAACGAAGGCAGGGCCTGCAGTATAAGCTTTGAGATTCCAGTTCGCGATGACGAGCAATCAAGAACAGCAAGGTGGAAGCGACTCCAGCATGAGTTGTACCAGTACTTTCACTTGCTCGATGGATGCGAGAAGCTGGCGAACGAGAGTCGACCGAGCACGTCGATTTGTGGGAATCCAGCCTTGATTTATGCGCTGGAGTCGATTAACGAGCGAGAGCAAGAGCGGTTGCGTGGGACAGCGGACAATGGAGAGATCGAGATGCGGACGGTACGAGGAGAGATGCTGATTGGACTTGGGCCTGGTAAAGTGCGTTGGCCGATCCACGCGACTGACTCAGACGATCGGAGAGAAGAATTGTGGAGACAGCTCTGGGCGGAGTTCACCCAAACGGATACAGGTAAGGACGGTGAAGGCTTTGTCTTGACGGCGATGAGCTCATAACTGGTGTTTGCAGTGCTGATATTCCACTTGAAGAACCACTACGCCTTGATTTTCGCGCTACGTGAATGGCGAGACGGGGACGTTATCCACCGCGAACTGCTCACAGCACGTCGGGGCCAACGCCCGTCCATTTGGATCAGTTGGTATGAGGCATTTGATACAATGGCGGGGTGGAGTGGCTACAAAATCCTGTCGATCCAGAGAAAGTGTCGCGTGAACTCAAAAGAACTGTAGCGGTTCATCATCATTTTTGCATTCAAGTCGCCGACGCAGCAGCTGCAGTTCTCTGTTCGTAGGCAGCAATGGATGCTTGGAGTGAAGCAAGAATCCTGTGGATCGTGCCCATCGACTCGCGTAGGAACAGAAGACCCTGCGCGCATCCCCAGCAACCATTAGTTAACATCTATTGCCTCGTCAGTATTACGGCAACAACGAACCTCTCTCTTCTTTTCCGCTCCATCGATCCTCTCCCGTAGCATCTTCTTCTCTTCGTCCGTGGTAGCAAATGGGAGTTGGAAGTGCGCGCCGTCTAGGAGGATCGACTCGATCGAGTAAGCCTTGTCCAGTTGCTCCCACTCATTCCGGAAGCGCTCGTACTCGGCCGCGAAAGACTCGTGATCATTTTCATCCAGAATAGCTGTTCCTGTAAGCACACACATGTATCGCGTATGAGTTGTCGTGAAGATTCATCCAGTCACTAGCGTCACGTACTGGTAATGTGGGAGGAGACGTGCTTGCAGATATCCTGGATCTCTTGCGGTAGGAAGGAGATGCCAGGCAGTCGATTGAGCCGAGGACGCGCACGCTTCTTCACTTCCTTGGAATCGTTTGGCACCCTCTTCATCGGCACGATCGGAGTGCCTGATCGTTGCGCGGACTTCATCGCCAGAATATTGCGTACTGAGGACGGCTTGACGGTGCCATCAGCAGTTGGAACTTGCTGCTCCTCGGAAAAAGCAGGAGACTCCACCGGCAGATCTTCTAGGACCGCAGCGTCAGCTGCATCCTTTGCATCCGCTTCTATTGCCTCTTTTCCTTCCCTTGAAGTGCTTTCTCCCGCGGGAGTTGGTAAAGGCGTAGTTTCAGCCTTGGCAGTCGCCTTCCTAGCAGCCTTAGGCTTCAGCTCACCCTTCTCCACCGCTTTACTCTCCGCGACCACCGGAATGGGCTGAGCCCCACGCTTCGGGCTCCTTTCCAACTCGCTGTCCGAAGAGAAAATCGTGTTTCTGCCTGGTGGGACGCCCACGGTCTCGTCTTCGGTCCCCATCTCCACAACGTCGTCACCTCCTCCCTTCGATATCCGATCCTGGAGCTCTTGAACCGCCTCCGGCGTGAGAGCCGACGCCAATTTACGCCTGTTAACAGAGCCACACAGTCGACCAGCCCATTGTGGTTAGCTGTGTGCCGCTTCTTGGCGTCTCCATGAGCCGCTTCCTCCCTTTACAACGTACCTTTTGGCTGGTGCGATCACTTCCACGATTGTCTTGGCCTGCCGAGTTCCAGGCAGTGAGCTCCTGGGCGCCGCCTTCATCGAAAGGCTCTTACTTCTGGTACTTGCTCGCGTTGGCTTGATCTCGTCGTCCTCTAGCAGCTTGGAAGCTCGCGACTTGGACTCGAGCACTGACTTTGCGTGGCGGTCTTTCATACGGTCTTTCTCCGTCGAATCTAGCATGCGCTGCACGATCAGCTTCTGGTACACGCGCCCGACTTCATACAGCGAGTAACCATCGACTGGCGCGTCGTCCGCCTTGCTTTCATCGCCGTCCGTGGCCGCTGTGGCTCGTGACGCGGTCGGATCTTGACGAAACGCACACACAACATTCACGTGCGGGTCTTCGACGAACGAAAGCAGCTCGTATCGCGCCGCTTCTTCGCTGTCGCCTTCGCTCACACTGAGCACAGTGCTTGCTTTAGCAGACGAGCTGCTTGAACGGGAGGAGCGAGCGCCAGCGGCGCCACTGGAGCTCCCAGGAGCCTGCAACCGGAGCGAGATGGAGGCCGGTTTTTGCTGCAGGCGCTGCAACAATTCCGGCGTCAGACGCACGTGCGCGACCCACTTCTTGGTATCACTCGCACCACCGTCGTATAGCGCATACTAAGAACATACAAAGAACGCGTAAGACCTCCGCATCGACACGCTAGAGACGCCACTAGCCAGCATCCACACCTGTTGGTGGGGCTCCATTTTCAGTGCTGCATGGTCGAATCTCGGTCTCGTATAAGTTAACGAAGTAAGCGGTTCTCTGATTCTGAGACTTGAAGTGCAATGGCCAACACTTCCCTGGCGAAAAAGATCGCAATTGATCAGTCCACTCTCACGACGACTCGCGTTTGGACCAATCACCAGGTTAAATTATAGTGTTGGCGTTTTTGATTGGTCGGTGAAGGTGCGTCATCCATGCGCTTCTGGCGTGACGCTGCACTAGCGGGAGCAAAAATCGAAGCGGCAGAACGGTGCTCCAGCCAGAACAGTGATCCACGCACGCCGCATTGCAGTTCCAGCAAGAGCAAAGTTGATCCACGTGCGTACGTTCCCTACGAACTGTGGAAGCAAACCTTGTGAGGTCGTGGCGGTCGTCGCACAACCAACCACCGACGTGTTTGTTCCGCACTCGACTTGCTCGTGGAACACCTTTCGGGTTCTTGTTCCGTCCGGCGTCTGTGATCCGCATCGTCAGTACCCAACTTGCGTCTCCCCCCACACGTCGACCTTCGAGAAGCTTAGGGAAACCTCAAAGCGACGACACCACGCAAGATTGAAGTGCCGCTGTCGCTCCATTTCCCTGTGCCTCCACGACGCGCCTCGCACGGCACGCTGCGCGAGATGAACACCAAGACCATGCGCTCTCGAACGAGCCCACGTACGTGGCTGGGCGTGCTCTGTGCCGCGCTCGGCCTCGCCGCAAAGTGCGCACACGGCGTCGCCAACATTGAACTTCTCCCGGCGCCGCTGCCGTTTCCCGTCGAGACGCATCCGTTGGAGCTGTCGGCCGCCATGTTCGCAGCCGATTTGCCGTTGGCAAACGCCAGCGTCAAGTTCGCGCCCACGGACGACGCGCAGACGACGCTGGGCGACATCCCGTTCCCCACCGGCGCGTGGTGGACCAATCTCGTGCTGGACCAGGGCGACAACTTCGTGTCCACGATGCCCTACATGCTGCGCGTGCTCAAGGGCAAGCTCCAGGTCGCGTACCCGTTCCGTGTCGTGCTGCCGGGCATCATCCAGAACGGGTTCATCTCGGAGCTGGTGCTCACGGGTGCAGCGTCCTCGCCCAGTGCAACGTGGCAACAGCAAGTCGTGGGCTTCGATGCGCTTGGCGTGGCTGTGCAGTTCACGGCCCCGCAGGACGCAGCCGCCGGGTCGTTCACGGTGCATCTCGTGCGTGGCTCGCCGTACCTCACGGTGGACTACAAGGGTGTGGTGCCCGTGATCGAGTCGGACGACGGCATCAAGTTGCAGAAGCTCAAGCGGCTGGACAAGATCATGACCGACATGGAGGGCAACCCGCTGACGTTCCCTGTCTACGCTGTGCTGAACAGCGGTGGCCACACGTGGTACATCTTTGGCTCGGACGCATCGCTGGATCTGAGTCTCAAGAAGGGCAAGATCACGGGCAATTCCAAGTACACGGGCGTGCTTCGTTTTGCGTTGGCTCTCACAGGAGATGCGTTGCCGCTGCTCGTGGAGAGCGCACCAGTGTACGCAGTCGGTGGAGACGTCAAGTATGAAGTGGACACCAAGACTGACACTGCGACCGTCGAGTTTGCGTGGAAGACACATAGGTTTCCAGGCTGGAGTGAGGAGTCCAAGCTGCTAATGTTGGCGCTCCCACACCACAACGACACACTTACAGACACGAGCGTCACACGCATCGACGATCTGCGGTACACGGCGATCCGTGGTATCATGGTTGGCGTGTTGGGTGATACGTGGAAGATGGAGGAAGAACTGCCGCCAATTGAGTGGAACTACGACAAAAATCAGGGTCTGTTCAACCCCACGGCCGCTTCAGGTCCAGAAGAAGATGCAGAGCGTGCCAAGATGGCGCAGAAGGCAAAGGATCTTCTCGTGGAGAGCCTGAATCAGGATATCCAGACGTTCCCGCACTTCGCTGTGGACTCGTATGGCTTCGGCAAGCAGATGGGACGTGAAGTGCGTCTGCTCTTGATCGCGGACGCTCTCCAGCAGAATACAGCGTTTGAGCACCAGCTTGAGAAGATCAAGGGAGAGTTGGAGCCGTGGCTTGCGGCTACGAACGGTGACACCCTTGTCTACGATGAACGCTTTGGCGGCTTGGTCACACGCAACGGTCTCCATGATCGTAATGCTGACTTTGGCAACGGCTACTACAACGACCACCACTTCCACTACGGCTACTACATGCACGGCTTGGCTGCGCTGCGTAAATTTGACCCAGAGTTCCTCGCCAAGTACGCGTCTGCGGCTGCAATGCTGATCGCAGACATTGGTACTCCACTGGATTCGACCAAGACAAAGTTCTTCAACGACTTTCCTGCCCGTCACTACTTCCCGACTGCGCGTCACAAGGATTGGTTTGTTGGTCACTCGTATGCGAGTGGTCTTTTCCAAATGGAGGTTGGCAAGTCCCAGGAAAGTAGCAGCGAGTGTATCAACGCGTACTACGGCATGGCCTTGTTTGGCTCTCTGGACGAGAACGCGCAGGAAGATCCGTTGTCGTACTATAACTACGCACGACTGATGCTCGCGCTCGAGATTCGTTCAACACAGAAGTACTGGCACATGCGCGAGAACTCCAAGGTCTACGAGCCCGTTTTTGCCAAGAACGCGATGGTCGGTGTCGTCGGTGAGATGTCCGTCGTGTACAGCACGTGGTTCGGTGATCGTCCAGAGTACGTGCATGGTATCAACATGATTCCGTTTACACCGATCACTGCCGAGCTGTTCAACGAAGGGTACGTCGTGCGTGAGTACCCACAGCTACGTCCGCGTTTTGAAGCCCTTGGTCCTGAGGATATCTGGAAGTCAATCATCGTGATGAACCACGCGATCCTGGATGGTGAGACTGCGTGGAATGATCTGCTCAAGGAAGTGACGGCGTTTGATACGTGGAACTCCAAAACGAACGCGCTCTTCTGGATCGCGACACGTCCATCGTGGTTCCACCAGCGCGATCGAGCGAAGCTGAACCAAGTTAACTTCCACGATGATGAAAAGTGCTTCGGCTTTCCTGCGTGTGCGACCGCAGGAGCAAACGGCACGTCACTGGCATGCTGTGATACGATGCCAGGTTGCTGCCCTAGCTCGCTTGGCTGTTGCCCGCAAAAAGATGTCTCCAAGATGCCTATCAACTCGTGCTTCGGTGAGCCGAAGTGCGCGGCACTCGGTCTTGGCTGCTGCGCATCAATTGACGGCTGCTGCGAAGGCAACCCATTCACTGGCGAGGTACTCGGTTGTTGCAAGGACCCAACACCCCGCTCCGTGACGCCGGCTCCTTCGATGGATAGTGACAATGACTCCTCGGGCTTTTGCACAGCTCAGCCCAAGTGTGCTGCGGCTGGTCTGCTCTGCTGTGACAGTGAGGAAGGATGCTGCAAGCCTGATCCTGTGAGTGGGGGGCGTCTCGACTGCTGTGTGGCTGAACCAGCCGCCTTGAAGACTTGCCATGCCCAGCCTCAGTGCCTGGCTGCTGGTCTTTTGTGCTGCGGTACAGCCGATGGCTGCTGCAAGCCAGATCCGATCACCGGCGGGAAGCTTGACTGCTGCATCGACTCTCATGGCGCAGAAGCAAATGAGACGACCCCGACACCAGTTTCATCCTCGGATGCGGCGACGTGTCACAGCGAGCCAAAGTGCGCCGCCGCTGGTCTTGACTGCTGTGGTACTGCTGAAGGATGCTGTCAGCCAGACCCTATCACCGGTGGGAAGCTCTTGTGCTGCACGGGAAGCGAGCCAACTCCAATCCCACAAGAGTTGGTGGATCCATTTGGCACTTGCCATGGAGACATTGCGTGTTTGACGGCGGGCGAGAACGGTACCGCTCTCGGTTGCTGTGGATCGAGAGAAGGCTGTTGCCCTGGTCTCTTGTGCTGCGCACACAGCGACAATGATGGAGGCGAGGCGACAACAACGACGACTGGTGCTGGTGAAAAGGAGGCTAGTAAGACTGGAAGCCACGCCTTGCTGGTCACCGTGGGTGTTGTGCTCGTGATGGTTCTCGCATATGGAATCACGACATGCTACCGCCGTCGCCAGTACGCGCCCATCGAGCAGGACATGCGCGCATGGTACTGCGCTGCCCTCGGGTTCTTCGTCCTTGTCTTCTTCGTGTACTTGGTATCGCTTGCGTAGACGCAGCCACGGGGATTATGAGGTAAGGGGGATACCTCTCGGATAGTGTGGTCTGTGAGGGTTGCTTGACGACTGTCTTTATTCACGATGAATAGACGATGAATTCGTTTTCGTAGCTCCATGTTCTGCCTCAAGACCTCTCCCCATCCGATTCCTACAACAATGACAGTATCTATACCTGACCCGCGTGAGATCGCTGTAATTAGCTTCAGGTAGTTCGTCTTCCTGGCTGACAGGATAACGAGACAAGGAAGATGAGTGTCAAGACAGCTCCGATGAGCGTTGACTCTGGCTCCCCACGATCAAGTGTGCTACGGAGAGGCATGGCGGCGGTTCAACTTCGACCG
>JAADVE010000557.1:0-16825 GCA_023334595.1 Pythium utonaiense
CGTCGGCCACGACGACTGCGCCACCAAAGTCGGCGGCTGCCGGTGTGTCGGCTACGCTGGGTGCGGCTGTGGCCGTGGCGTTCTCGGTCGCTGCGCTTGTGCTGTAAGGGTTTGACGAGGTGACTCAGTCAAGCTATTATACAGTAGTATGCGCAGTAGAGAGGCTCCAACTGAAGCTGTTGGCTGATTAGTGGCTCTGTCAGCGTAGCTCTCTTACAACGCAAAATATACGTGTCACTTGTACTGTATCCTTTGAAGATCCGCTCGACACACAACTCCGTACTCTGCGTGGACGGCTCTTGTGTCGTCGTGAACCACGCGTGACAACACGAACACAGGTTGAAGCGCTTCTGACTCAGTGTTGAGGACCCAGGAAGCGCCTCTGCTCTGTACAGGTCCAGAGACACCAGCCTGGTCCTGAACACGATGCGAGAGCTCCAGTCCTGTGAGAGATCTCGCCCATGTGGATCGCTGATTGTCTGCGATGGCTATCAGTACGACTGTGCTGCCTCCTTTGAGGCTCAGTTTTGTGAGCGAGCCAACGCTGCTGGCGCGGTGGGGTCATAGACCTCCAACAACTACTACGCGCAGCCTCTCTCTTTCCAGGCCTGCTTCCTCTCCAAGGCGGCAACTTGGAGGGACACGCGAGGTGAAGTGTGCGTCGCCTCGTCTGAGTCAGCCCCAGCCGATGGAGATGGAGATGCTGTGCTGTGTACACTCGGGAAAATGGGTAACTGTAGTGGCGTGTCGTTCCCTTCCCTGCGAGGTCCTTCAACTGAAGGGCCGAAGCGATCTGAAGCACTCGAGGCCGAGTCGCGGAGGTCCACACGTCGGTGGTGTTCTCGGTCATCCACATCCAAATCTCCCAACTCCTCCACAAGACCCCTTCTCTCCCCTCTACCCCTCCAGACACTATGAAGGTTTTCACTGCTGCTTCTGCTCTCGCGCTCGCGACTGCTGCGTCCACCACCGCGGCGATCGACTGCTTCAAGAATGTCGACGCGATCACGGCGGCGCTGCTGCCGATCATTCAGCCAGCGTATGCCTGCCAGACTGCGACGGGCTTGGAGATCGTGCCTCCAACGACCTTCCCAACGCCCGAGCAGGTCACCGCCGTGTGCGCCAAGTGCCCGGACTTGGTTCTCAAGGGCAAGGACGTCAAGTTTCCCGACTGCACGGTGGCGATCAAGGGAGAAGACGTGCGGATTGAGAAGCTCTTTGGTACGATCCTGGGACAGTGCGGGAGCGCGGGCGTGAGCTTGGCAGAGAACTCGACTAGCTCCGCAAACACGACCACACCGACTACGCTTCCAGTGGCCACGACTGCGGCGCCAACGCCAGTCGAGGAGACCGGGTCGACGTCTGGCTCCAGTGCTGCGGGCAAGTCAGAATCTTCGGTGGAGACGCCTGCACCAACGAAGGCGGCCGCATCGGCCACGACGACTGTGCCACCGAAGTCAGCGGCTACTGGCATGACGACTACACTGGGTGCGGCTGTGGCCGTGGCGTTCTCGGTCGCTGTGCTTGTGATGTAAGTTGTACTGATGGTCGAGATAATCAGCGAAGGCTGGTAGCGAAGCTGTCATACCTTGCAAATATACGTGTTCCTTGTCCTGGAGGAGGTCCGTGAGGCGAACGTAGTCACGACCCACTGCTGGTCATCCTAGGTCACTGAATCACTCGCTGTGAGGAGGGATAAGGGCCCGTTGATGGCGGTGTTTCTCCTTCTTAAGAGTACAGCGTGAGAATCCAAGCTCCCCCCTGCCCACTCATGCCCGACGAGCTGGCACTCGTGCCGTTACGGCTGAACATATCCGCACTTGACTTCCTAAACTATTCCTGGCTACCTCTCGCCGTGTTATACCGCTCAGTCGCATTCCGAGCTTTCGGTGAACGCTCTCAACTGTCGAGTGCTTCTTCCACACTGCTTCGTTTCATTGAAGGTGACGGCCTCGCTCATGTGTGTCTCTATGTGTGTGTGTGTGGGGGGGGAAAGGGTCATAGATCTTTGGACGCTGAACTCTAGGCTACATGTACAGTCTTGCGTCACACGAAAGGGGCTCTCTCGCATCGCTTCGCGCCGTCCGCATCAGCCAATGAGGACAGGAGTGGATACGAAACGTAAGTCTTGCACTGCCTCCCAACACACGGATGCTGTGGTCGGGAAACGAAGCCACTGGTTTGTTCCTCTAGCACTATCGGTGGCATCTCGACCTACACGGATAGCCCTTCAGCGAAGGTCTCTAGCGACCGCTGTTTGCAACTGGTGTCAGTTGGTCAGTCACATCTCACTCTCCTGGCTCATTCTCAAGTCACCATCACCCACGCACCTCGCACTCAACATGAAGGTCTTCACCACCGCCCCTGCGCTCGTGATCGCGGTTGCAGCGTCCACCACTGCAGCAGACAAATGCACTGCCAACGTCGCCAGTCTCGCAACGACCTTCCAGCCGATCCTCGGACCAGCATCTGCGTGTGCGACGGCGACGGGCTTCAAGATCGTGCCTCCGATAGCCATCCCCACGTCAGAGCAGATCACCGCCGTGTGTGCCAAGTGCCCAGATTTTGTCTCGAAGGGTAAGGCTTTCGTGTTTCCTACGTGCACAGTGACGATCAAGAGCTCGAACGGCACGAGCAAGGAAGCCACGATCAGCGAGCTCTTCAATCCGATCCTGACGCAGTGCGGGACTTCCAGCCAGCAGGTGCAAGAGGCGGGTTCGACCTCGGGCTCAAACTCCACTGCAGGCAAGTCAGAGGCAACGGTGGACACGCCAGCACCAAACGCAGTACCAGCAGCATCGCCCAAGTCCGCTGCCCCTGATGTGTCGACGACGCTTGGCGCGATTGTAGCCGTGGCGTTCTCCGTCGCTGCGTTGGTGCTCTAGTTTATGTCTGAGCTGGCTCAGATATAACCATCCACCCCACGACCACTAGGCTTCTAGTACGACTGCTTTTTGCTCGCGTAGGACTGAGGAAGGCTCCTACATTGGTGTGAATAGCGTGTTCAATACGTTCAATACAGGCTAATAGCCACTGCCAAACACATAGGGGGAGGTCATTTTCGCCGTGGTGAGATGCTCTTGCGAGGGTAGAGATGGCCGAGGCACGTGTGCACTCAATGGACAGGACAAGCTCAACTAGAGTCGCACGTACCAACTGCTTCAACACGAAGCCTTACTGGGTGCTTCGATTTCGAACGCAATGCTGTTGTTTGATTGGTGAAAAACACATTCGCCCCTCAGCTGAAGCTGAGACACGACTTTCGTGCGAGATGATCAGCGCCATTGTGACCACGAGGCTCCAGCTCGCTGTCCTACGCGGCTTGGTCTACAGCGCACTGACCTGCACGCCCACTCGCGTCGTCCCCACTCCTGGGGCTGGCTCCGTTCATTCCAGAAGTTGGCGTCGAAGCCCGAGGTCCCCCCACACCTAGTTCTCACCAACCACTACCGTCAAGGATGAAGTTCTCCGTGATCGCCATCGCCTTCGCTGCCTCTCTCGCCACCGCATCGGCAGAGACGTGTGATACTACCACGCTCGCCACCTCGCTGACAGCGATCGTCACGCCTGCTTACAACTGCCAGACTGCGACCGGCTACACGCTCGTGCCTCCAAGTGCCTTGCCAACCGCGGCGCAGATCACGGCTATCTGCACACAGTGCCAAGATCTCATCACTCAGGCCAGCAGCGTTACATTTCCGACCTGCACGCTCACGATTGACGGCACGGCCGTGGCGCTCGATACGCTCTTCAATGAGATCGTGGGCCAGTGCGGTTCGGGTAGCTCCTCCACTTCCAGCGAAGAAACGGTTGGCACGACGAGCAACACGACCACAACCGCCCCAACGCCTACGCCCACGCCTGCAGAAGCTGTGACCACTGGCTCCACTTCCAACGAGTCCACAACCACGTCAGCCTCGCAGGAAGCCGATACAATCGAGACTCCATCGCCAACCACTACGACAACCACCACCACCACCTCCTCTCCGTCCACGACCACCGCGCCTTCCACGACCACCTCCGCTGGTGTCTCTTACACAATCGCTGGTGCTGTCGCGACCTTTGCCTGCACAGTCGCCGTGACGCTGGCCTTGTGATAGCATGCATGTGTACGTGTGGATGCTGACTAGAACAGGCAGGCCATGGGATACCCTAGTAGGTCTACAAACCTCTCTAAACAACACGTTTCACACACAACAACCACCACCCTCAGACGTATCTCATCCACAGCAATAACGCCGCTAGTTCCACTTTCACCTACTAGGATTATCGTCCACTGATCGCTGTAGCAGTGGACAATACGAACACCATCGCAGCCGCCCCACCAAGCAGCTCCCCCCTTGTTGGTTGAAGTTGCCGTGCATGTCACTTAAGCGCGGTATTTTATGTTGTACACAAATATGGTGTGTACCACACCACTTGTCGCAAATAGCAGCTCCCGTGGGTCGAGAAGCTCACTTCAGCGTTCTCACGTGTGAGACCGAGAGCGAGAAAGCGAGCGAGAGAGTTGAGCAGCAGCATGGAGGGCGACTACAGCAACGTGGACCTGAGCAACGCGGACTACGAGGGCGAGCTGACCAAGCGCAGCGTGTGGCTGAAGGAGTGGCGGCGGCGCTACTTCGTGCTCAAGGGCAACAAGCTCTACTTCTGTCGCGCCGCGAACGAGCCGGCGCACGGACTCATCGACTTGGCCGACTGCCTCACGGTCAAGAGCGCGGAGGACAAGACGAACCGCCGCTACTGCTTCGAGGTGGCCACGCCCGACTCCACGTACTACATGTTCGCCGACAGCGAGAAGCAGAAGGACGAGTGGATCGGCGCCATCGGCCGCGCCATCGTCAAGTTCTCGAGCTCCTTCACGGGCGACCAGGACGACGACCTGGACGACTAGCCACCCACTAACGCACACACCACAAACACGCCAACCACACAAACAGAGCCCCCGCCACGTCTCCTGTGACGTACACGACCGACCGCGACGGACCACCACACGCCAGCGACTGCACACGCCCTCACTCTCTCTCGACCGCGACTGCGAGCCTGTCGGTGCGCTGGCTGGGGGAGGGTTGCCAGCGCTCGTACGGGTACTCGCAGCGTGTGGTTGCCAGCGAGTCGTTGTGCCAGTAGTGAGTCGGCCAGTGCAGTTTTGACGCGAGTGCATCGTCGGACAGTGGAGCATGCATACCAGTTTAGTTTTTTTCTTCTTCTCCTATTCTTCCATTCCCATTCAAAGCTTTGATACCTAACATAAAACTTGAGACTCGTGAACACCATGCATGCATGCACCTCAACTCGCCTTCGCTCGCACACGTAAAGCTGTCTACTTCTCTGAAAGCGCCTTGAAGAGACTGGGCACGACCTCCATGCGCCACGGGCCGGGGCCGGGCAGCACCTCGCCGTCGATGTTCATGCAGTTGGTGGCCTGGTCGGCGTCCTGCTCGATCACCACGGCCTTGACCTTGAGGTACGAGATGAGCGGACTCTCGAGCTCCTTGCCCACCAGGTACAGAATGCCCAGGTGCAGCATGCGGAAGATGTTGCCCTTGCGTGAGATGATAAGGTCCAGGTTTCCGTCCGAAGGGTGGGCGAATGCGCCGTCCGGGGCAGCGTTCACGACGCCAACGACCACGTACTTGCCCTTCTCTTCCACCCAGACAGTGTCTGGGTACCGCTTGTGGCTCGCGGGGCTGCGGACTGCGCCACCGAAACCGCCCCACGACTTGCGGGGCAACGACGTCTGGTGCGAGAACGAGTGCGTGCCCTGCTGCGAGAAGGACGGCGCGTGGTTGCTCTCCAGCATGCTGTCGTACACGTTGCCTTCTTCCATCTCGAATTGGTCCAACGCACCTTCGTCGCGGATGTCGAAGTACTTGCGAAGCTTAGGCTGCGGGTCCGTGGGCACATATCGCACGCGGCCGGTGTGGCGCTTGGGCATAAACAGCGTGCGTTTGAGCTTGAGGAACGCATAGCGTGCAGTGCCGAGCCAGCGGTAGCGTTCTGACTCGGCTGCGATATCACCAGCCACGCCCCAGCCAACGCCGCAGTAGCTGTAGTGTACCTTGTTGGGTTCTTGGTCCGCCACGGCCGTGATAACGTCCAGCGGTCGCATCTTACGCTTGATAATGCAGTACACAGCCGACTCCACGGTCGGAATACCCACGCCAGCGCCAAAGGCGTTCTGCGTGCCCGCCGAGATCAGCGAGATCGGCGTCGTCGCCACGATTTCGCGCCACTCGTGCTCAGGACGCGACAGCAGGCCGTTCATAAACTCACAGAGCGTGCCGTCTCCGCCGATGAATACCAGCGACTCGAAGCCGTCGTCGGCCGAGAACTTGCGGCCCATGTCGATCGCGTGGCCGCCGTACGACGTCTCCTCCACGACGCAGTCAAAGTTGCCCCAGTCGAAGAAGTGCTTCACCTGCTCGTTGTAGATACGGGTCGCGCGGCGCTTACCCGAGTGTGGGTTCACCACGATCTTGATCTTGCGCTTCTCCGCGATGGGCGGAGCGCGTGCCTGCCAGCGTACCAGCTCCTGGATCGTGTGGATCCATTTCTCGGCGATATCTCCGGTATCACACGTGAAATCCACAAACTTGTGCTTGCGCTTCAGCGCCTTCTCATTGTTGCCACGTCCTTTCTTGAAGTAGTGGACACGGAAGTTGGGTGAGCTCGTGGCGACCGACTTGGCTTCCTTTTGCTGGCGACCGTAGATGGGCAGCGCGTGGGCGGCGACGATGTCGTCCGTGTCGATGCGGCCGACCACGCGCGTGGCGCTGCGCTTCCACTCCATGACCTCGCGGTCCATCGTGAGCTGACACGCCTTGTTCTTGAACTTGACGCTGGCCGTCGCCTCGTAGTCCAGCGGCGCCTCACGACGCGAGTACGCCTGTCAGTCCATCAGCAGCACAGAGAGCAACAAGCATCGAGTCAGTATCATTCATCAAACTAGCATGCAATAGACAGACGAGGGAGGAGCTGCACGTACGTGTACGCGTCGCACGCTCTCGCGCAGGTTGTGGTCGAGCGGGTTGTCGAACGTCACGTCGCCGATGGACACCTTTCGGTGGGACAGCGCCTGGCGCGCCAGCTCGTGCGCTGCGTCGCGTGGGATGTGGCGCTGGCTCACGAACGTGAGACTCGTCTTGGACAGATCGCCCAGTCGACTCAGCCGTCCGCCAGGCGACGACGCCGCGTAGCGGCGGTCGTTTGAGCTGAAAAAGCCGCGGTCCATCGCCGTGTCACCATGGCTGTGGCGGCCGTGCGCGCCGCCACCACGCTCCGAGCTCACGTCCGAGCTCGCCTCCAGCTCGCGGCGCTCAAAGTCGTTCGGATCCATGCTCGACACGTCCACAAAGCCCCGCGGCGCACCACCGGCGCTGTAGCCGCCGCCGTCAGCCGATTTCGGCGTGAACTGCGACGAGTGCGACTGCAGCATCGCAAACTGCACATGGTCGTGGGCAATCGCCCCGTGGGACGGGCTGGGGACGCTCCACGCCGAGTCGTTCGCGAACTCTTGGCTGCTGCCGCGTGCGACGGGCGAGCCGAGGCTTCCCGAGCTCGTCTGGTGGCCGTAGGCACGGTATTCGGACGCCGACGACTCGCCTGCATCACGCGGCGTGGCGATGCGCTGCGCCTCCTCGTCCTTGCTGCCCATATTCGCGTGTGGATGCAGAGGACGCGCTCTCGCCGCGAGTGCGCTTCTGGCCGCCAGGAGCTCCGCCGCTTTGGGGTGATCGAGCGTTTCGACGGCCGCATTTGGGTGCTGAATGGAATCGTGGCGGGCGGATGATGCTCCTTTTCAGCCAATCAGAGAGCACGATTGTCCATGGAACCATGGTATCAGCCAATCAGATGCGGAGAAACGCATGCTGTCGCACACTGATTATGCCCCTAAACCAGCAACAATCAGCGGGATTACTACGGTAGGGAAAATTAGTCAGCAGCCCACACTGCTGCACTTTTTTAAGGAGAGGTTAGGGGAGGTAAACACATCGCCGAGGATGTATTCGTATGACCTCTATAATCGGATACCCCAGTAAAATGACTTACTGATATCTCTATTTGCCTCGCAAAGTCACTGTATAAAAGCAACACCTCTGTAGAGAGATATGTTCCATGATGTCTCAGTACGCATGATACCATCATGATTACCCTGGATTTAACTCGCCCCTTGTCCATCGAAATCACGATTTATCCGGTAGAAACACCATAGATCGTAATGACGCTAAATAAGTACATGTGGTTAACCACGCTGCGTCAGGATTGGAGTTAACCGGAGCTCTTGGATTTTGAGCGGCTGACCAGAATCATCGCCAATGGCCATGGCCACTCGCGCGTTCGCGCGTCGCGTGGGTGCGTTCCCGTCCTCTCTCCAGAACACAGCGCAGCGTTCGTCGCCATTGCTGTGCTCTTGGCAGTCTCAGCGCCGATCCATCAGCTCCGATGGATCGCCCGACCAGCCTCAGCATGGCGTCTCGCACTGGAGCTCCTTCGGGTATCCGTACATGATCAAGCGCTGCGTGGGCATCGCGTCGCGCGTCATGGGCCGCTGGTCCGAGTTCATCGACTACTACGAGAACGGACTCTTTGCGCGTCGCTCCTCGGACGAAGACCGCAGCCGCATGTTCGTGCTGACCTGCATGCCGCGCGCCACGACCGTGGATCTGTTCGAGTTCATGACCGGCGCGACCCACGCCGTGCGCATGGTGTACGGAGAACTGTACGCCGAGAGCGCGCGGTACCCTGAGATCTCGGTGGACAAGCTGGAGGAGATCGCCAATGAGCGTGTGCTGTCGGTGTTCACGCGTAAGCCGCTTCGCCAGACGCAGCAGCTCGCTGTGCAGGCCGAGCCGCGACGCACGCGCCTCGTGCTGGAGAAGCTGGATATCCGCGAGGTGGGGCTCTTGTCAGTCGACTACCAGATGCACGCGCTCACAGAAGAGCAGGCAAAAGAGCGCGGGTACAAGGAAGAAGAGTGGCTGCGGATGGAGGTCGCGTACGACGTCGTGGAGCACGTGCGGGTCAGTGGAGCGGATGACACTGTGGCCATCGATGACCACAAGACCTTCGAGACGACATTCACGTGGACGTTCGAGTCGCCTGTGAGCGATCCGGAGCTTGTTGACTGGAAGATCATCAATGCGAGTGAGTTCGTGGACAACCCAGCGATCGTGAAGGCGACGGAACGTCGACCAGTGGGGTGATACTTCGCCGGCTATACAGTCTAGACAAGAGAGGGACGACAAACAAATAGATGCATGCATTACAGACAATGCGGGTTGCACTGTAGCGCCATGGCTTGTGTATGCGGAAAACTCTGCGATACGGTCTCACACGTCATGCGCCGAGGCCTGCCTCACTTCTTGGCAGCAGACGCAATGAGCTTCCCAGGGAGAAAGTCCGACACTCGCCAATCCACCTCATCAGCAGACGTCACATGCGACAGAAGCATTGCTCCGTAGTGCCATTTTCTTTCGTCCACGGTTGTTTTCTTCTGATCGAAGAGCGTGAGCTTGGAGCGTTGGTTCACGGTGATGCCGACGTACATTTGCAGCCTGTCAATAGACGCGTCCTCGCTCCACTCCCGAAGTAGAAGCACCCTCTGGGCGAGACGTTTGTTGCTCGCTAGTTCCTTCTCCGACACGCGATCGTAGAAAGCACACACGAGAGAAATCTGTTCGATCTCCACGCTTTGGATCTCAATCCTGGGCTCTCGTGCCCACGCGGTGCGTGCATCGTTTTCCAGCTCTTGGAGACATTGTGGCGTGCACCACTTGCGTAGAAGCTGCTCGCTGCTCGACTGAGGAAGCTTTGCAGCTCCTCCACCACGAGCACTTGCCACAGCGAAGCGGGGGGAAGTCTTGTGAGCTCTTCGCCAGCAGCACACTCGCGAGGGCAGTCTTCGCATCATCCAAGAACTCGGGTATGTCCACAGTCACGTGATGAGGGAGCTGCGTGACCTCCAAGACCACGGAGCATAGAAGTCTCGGTATCGTCGCCGGGACGATCCCTTGCTTCTTGTACTTCTTCACGAGATTGCGAGACCGGCTCATGCGAGTGAGGAATTCCCACGTGCTCACGTGGGACAGCGGCTCGCGTTGCGGCGATGAGAGCTTGGAGAACGCGCGGCCGTTTGGAATCTACAGCAAACAACGAGTCACACTATGTCAATCACCAGATATGGGAAGCATGGAATCGCACCACACGCATGCGTCACACTGCTCCTGTGCGCCACGCCATCGCGAGCATCGTGGCTTTCAAACGAGGCAAATCCGCAAATGACGCAGTGCTCTCGTCTCGCCGCACAGCGCACTCACTACGGGAAGCCTCAGATGATGTGGTCCGCTGCTGAGATGACGAGAGAGTCTCCAGGAGCCCTCTAATGATGTACGCCTCGCATCCTTTGCCGTCTCAGTCTCCTCGACAGAGCGTTGTATGAGAACAGATAGCACATGATGCGCTGTCTCCACAGCACCATGAGCTTGGCTGACACGGCTCACGCTGTGTGATCTCTGCTGGGAACTGAAGGATACACAGCAGGTCGTGCTTGGTCTCCGTCGCGGCTTCGGCTCATGTGGGTACGCTCATGTATAGTACGCTCGCACTTGCATTCTTTGAACAAAGGGTAATGACGAAGACAACAGAAAGCTGAGGTACCCACGCCATCGATGTTCTCTGATTGTTATTTTCTCACGCCGACTCGGCCTTGTCGTCGCTTCCCGATTGATCTTGGGCATTCAACACCGATTCAGAGATCACTGTCTCGCCCAGTCCTCGCTCCGCCATCACGGCAGCAACACGCCAGTCGATCTCCTCGGGCGACGTCACGTCCGAGATCAACGCCGCTTGGTAGTACCACTTGCTGTCCACGACGCGCACCTTGTTCTGGTCAAAGAACGTTTGCTTCGTACGCTCTGTCGTGATCAATCCGACGTTCAGCTGCATGCGTTCGATGGTCGCGTCCTCGCTCCACTTGCGCTGCATCATCACTTGCTGCGCGAGCTTCTCGTCCTCTACCAGCTCCGTCTCCGACACACGATCGTATCGTGCCATCGTCAGGAATACGCTCTCGACCTCTACGTTCTCGATCTCAAACATGCGCTTGCGCTCCCACGAGTGGCGCACGTTGTCCTCCATCGCTGCATAGCAGCGCGGCGTGCACCATTCACTCAGGAGCTGTGCACTCTCTGACTCTGGCACGTCCGCGTCTGGTCCTGCAGCGCGAGCTACAGCGTACCGCGTGAAATCTTCAGAGCTAGTCGCTTGGAGAACACTCGCAACAGCGATCTTGGCGCCACCCAGGAACTCGGGCACGTCCAGCACCGTCGTCATGGGCAGCTGCGTGACGCCGAAGGTCAGCCAGCTCTTGATGCCCGACATGTCAGGCGAAAACAGCCCGTCCTCCTTGTATTTCTCATACGTTTTGCGGCGCTCCACCATGCGCTTGAAGTACTCCCACGCGCCAATCGGGGGCAATGGGTCGCGCTGACGTGAAGGCGGCGAGGGGCCTTCTCCTTCGGATGGCGCCGTCGAAAAGCGTCGCAGTTGCGCTGCCTGTCGTAGATTCACAGAAGCGCTATGAGCTCGTGTAGAGTTCCCGATTGCATTATTTTTCAGACGAGGGGCTTACCCCACGCGTGCTATCCATGGCCCGTCGGCTCAGCACGACGCAATGGCCGCGCATCGCGACCGACAGCTTCATTTTCGTTTGTCAGGAAGATCTGCTCGCCCTCAAAGTGACACGCATCTTCACTTGAGAAAGTACTGCACTGCCTGTAACATCACATAGAACAGAGTCAGTTAGGGAGGTAAATGTGTGACGTGTGAGAATGTCACACGTCGCAGATTCGCAACTGTGTCTCTTGAAAAGAGGGACGATGTCGCTTCTCTCAAGTCAGCTTCTCGTCTCCGTTCGGATTAACGTCGAGGACGACAATGAAGCGCGAGACGGCACCGCCGATGTACGACAGCGACTCCAAGGCGACTGATGAGGAGACTGTACTTCAATATGCTGATGTTGCAGACCATGTGCGCGAGAAGTTGGAAGCTATAGTTTCCGCAAGGGACGTAGCCGGTTCGCTACAGCCACTCCAGCAAGCACCAATCCCAGCAGCATCTGTGCTCAATCTTGGTTACAAGAACTCGCTCCTGCCGCATACAATGGTGCCACTTCAGTCTCTGCCTCCATTTTTCTCGAAATCGATCTTGGATCTCCCGCTCTGTCCTCCGGTCGTTCCAGCGCCAGGCTGCGGGCATCACACTGATATCGAATGAGGAACTGGTCGCGCTTCGCACGAAATGGAGAAGGGGTTGCGGAAGCGGAATATCCTGAGATCCCACCGATCGATCGTTCGCCGCCGGGTGACGAATGACCTGAATGCGCCGTACGGAGGGGAGTACGAGCTAGAATTGCTAGGCGAGGAGACTGAGCTATATGAGCAGGCAGTGCGAATGCGTCTTGAGAACGATGCGCTGTATGACGACATGTGTCGCGAGCTGAAGGTGGTGGATGGGGCTGCTCGGTACGATGAGAGAGACCCCGAACAAGGCGAGAACGACCAGGACAAGCCTACCGGGATGGCGAGTGGACATGCTCTGTTGGAGGCGGCCAAAGCGACAGAAACTCAGCAGAGAGCTACGAGGAACAAGCGGAAACTGGCAGCTCGTGGTCATAATGACGATGAAGAAGAACCAGCACGGAAGCATGCCCGGCATGGTGATCAAGCGTCAGCAAGTGAGCAGTCGCTGTCCATGGAGATAAACGCATCGTCGCCTGGGCAATCATCCATTCGCACAAGACTGAGACGACGACAAGCCAAGGTGCCCGAGGTGATTGAGATTGACGACAGTGATTAGTGCTGGAGTCAACAATGAAGAGTCATCGGTGTGTGCAGCCGCGCTTATTGTGTGTGTCGTTGGTAAAGCCAATCAAATCAACAGGAGACAAACGGATCTGTCCCTAGTTTCGCCCGCTTGTATCTGGCACTGGAGATGCCGTCACTTAAACTGGAAGAGGAGACGCGCTTTGAATGACAGCGATGAGGCCGCAGTGGTACATTGTGCGGTATCCATAGCGTGTTTGATTCAGCCAGCAGAAGCAGAGCTGCGGTTCACGACTGATGCAATGTGTGACGTGTGAGAAGTTCACACGTCGCAGATTTTGAGAAGCTCTCTAAACAAGGGATCTTGTCCCGACTTTTCAAAAGTCAGAGGTGGTCTCCGATATGTGGGGCCACTCAAATCAAATGCCCGGTGCGAAAATGAAGCGCGAGACGGCGCCGCCGACGTATGACAGCGATTCGACGGAGACGGACGAGGAGGCCATTCGCAGCGCTGTTGGTGCCCCTACATATCGGCCTCTGAAGCGTGAAGCTGCAACTCCTGTACACAGCGTCGCCTCTCCACAAGAACCACGGCCGCAGGCACCGATTCCACCAGCCTCCGTGGTCGATCTGGGTTACTCTACTCCTACTCCTGCGCTGTTCGCCGCAGCAGCTCAGTCACCACCTCTGACTGCGCCCGCATTCTCCAATTCGATTCTTGATCTTCCACTCGGTCCTCCGGTCGTGCCAGCCCTCAACGACCATCCTCCAGTGGTTCCATTCATGTATCCTCCCGTCCACCCACCGCAGCATCACCAGGCGGCGCCAGAACGTGCAGCACTTCCTGTGGCACACGCTCCCGCTTCAGTACAGATAGCCACCACGGCGACGAACTTACAGCCAACGGAGGCAGGTGGGCTGGTCCACAGAGACGGCAAGTGCGCAATGTGTAAGCAGGCTTTCGCAGCGTCGTCCCTTACTGTTGAAGGAGATCCGGAGCATCGACTGAGCTGCGCATGCTGCCAGCGTGAACTCTCAAAGTCTTCGTTTTCGAAAAACCAACGCAACAAGTTACCAGATGAACGGCGGTGCGGGACTTGTTCAGCCGGTGGTGCCGAAATTCTTGATCGGATCTGTCGACGACGCGTGCTCGACCGGGAAGCCGTGAAGAAAGCACGTCAGGAGAAGCTTAGGATCTCGCTGGAAAAACGCAGGGCGACGATCGCTAGAAAGAAGGAGAACGAAGAGAGAGAACGCCTTGGGCTGCCTCCGATTGAAGCTCCTGTGGAGGAGCCGCCCGTGCAACAGCAGGCTCCACGTGTGCCCGGGACCGCAAAGGCGTTTGTAGAACGACTCGACACGCTGAGCGGAACTGAGGCATTGGATGCCCAAGTGGCTGCCCAAGGTGACAAGTGCGCGCTGTGCAAGAAGAAGTTTGAAAAGGCGAAGCGCTCCACACAAGTGGATACAGTGGCTGGCACGCGATGCTGTTGCTGCCAGCGTCAGCTGACCATTGCGTCATTCTCTTTGGATGGATATGTTCGAACAAAGCTCCATCGCTGTTTGGCATGTGACGAAGCACAGCTCCCGCTGAGAACCTATCGGGAGACGCCAGCTACCGACCGCGCTCTAGCAGCTGTGGCGCAAATCGCAAAGATGGAGGTTGCATTGGAAAAGCGCCGAGCCACGATCGCACGCAAGAAGTTGGAGATGGAGCAGGCAGAAAGAGATGGACAGCGAGGAGTCCAGGAGGCTGATGCCGCGCCGACTGAGTTGGTGGACATGGTGGTAGATCGAGAACAAATGGAGAGGGCGCTGCGCGACATCCTTCGAGACCACCGATCAATTGTCCGTCGCCGTGTCGCGAATGATCTGGACGGCCCGTACCGAGAAGAGTACGAGCTACAGCTACTGGATGAAGAGTCCAAGCTCCACATGAAAGCAGCGACGTTGCGTCTCGAAAACGAGGTGCTCTATGATGACGTGTGTCGTGAGCTGGAGGTGGTGGATGGTGCAGTTCGGTACGGCGAGAGAGACCACGAGCAAGGCGAGAACGACCAGGACAAACCCACCGAGAAGCAGAAGAAGAAGCAGGCGGCGAAGAATCTGGCTTTGCGGGGAATCGCTGATGGCCATGCTTTGTTGGAGGCGGCGAAAGCGACGGCCAACCAACAGAGAGCTGAGTGGAATAAGCGGAAACTGGCAGCCCGTGATGACCAAGTAGAGGAGAAGGAAGACAATGAGCCAGCGCGAAAGCAAGCCCGACGTGGTGAGCAGGAACAGCAAAACGATCCGTCGCTGTATACAGAGAAGAACTCATCTCCTCCTCGTCCATTATCCATCACAACGAGACTGAGGCGAAGAACAGCAAAGCCAGTGCCAGAGGTGATTGAGATCGATGACAGTGATTATTGAATGAGCGAGTTACGACTGCGCCACCTAATAGCTCTTCGCCTTGGTGTCCTTGACGGTGACCAACAATGGGCCCTCGACTGAAAGCACAGCTGACACGGCGTACGTGAAGTTGTGCGGATTCTTCACCGTCTTCAGCTCCCACTTACTGACAATGTACGCCAGTGCGGCCTTGAGCTCGAAGATGGCAAGCCGCATGCCAGGACACACGCGAGGACCGGCGTGGAAGCTCACAAACTTGGTGGCCGGGACCGGCACGATCTTCTGTTTGCCTGTGGCAGCGTCCACCTCCAGCCACCGCTCGGGCTTGAACTCCTTGGCATCTTCACCCCAGACGTTCGGGTTCCGTCCTAGCGAGTACGACGGGATGTAGACGCGTGTGCCTTTCTTAATGAGCAGCCCACCCGACAACGTCGTGTCTCGGTTCGCCTCTTTCGCGTTGAGCGGCACAATTGGACACAACCGCAGCGTCTCCTTCACCACAGCTTCCACGAGAACCAACGTGTCCACGTCGTCCATCGTTGGCACGTAGTCACGGTCCGTGAACAACTTTGGTAGCTTGTCCAGTAGCTCCTGTCGTAGCTTCTGCTCAATGTCCGGCCGGCGGTTGAGCATGATGAAACACCACATGAGCGTCGTCGCTGTGCTGTCCTTTCCAGCGCCAATGATCGAGAACGCGACGTCGCGCAGCAGCTTGAAGTCGCTCTCGGATGCGTTCTCCAGATCCATCTCGTCCATGAACAGCGAGATCACGTCCCTCGTCGCTCGCGCCTTGCTCGGATCGTTGTGCTGCTGCAAATTGCGGTAGATGATGTCGTTCATGGCGTTGTGGAAGATCGCGATGCACTCGCGCATCTTCTTCTCCTGGCCGACGTTCAAGAAGCGCTGGAGCCGCCACAGGAAGTTGGGCTTCTGGAAACGCGACTCAAAGGTCTCACTGAGCGTGCCCAGTGAGACGATGAACGGATTGTTGTCACGTGTCGCGAGTGCGTTGGTCTCGAGTCCAAAGCCAACGTCCGAGAAGATATCAAAGGCCATTTGGTGGCTCGCCTCACCAAAATTCAGCGGTTTCTCTGGGTGCGCAGCAGCCTCGGCGAGCACGTCGCCCATGATGCGAACGTACTTGTGGATGCTGGTCGTGATGGTCTCGCGGAACGAGCGCATCGTGAAGAGGTGGAGAAGCTTCTTACGCTGGGAGCGCCACTGCTCGCCATCCACCGCGATAATCGAGTCACCGAAGACGTCGTCAAACACGAGTTTCATCTCGGGGCCTTTGTCCCAGATCTCGAATTGTGTCTTGAGCACCTCTTCGAAGTGCTCGTGGCTACTGAGCACGACCATAGGAGCCGAGCCGATGATCTGGAGACGCCAGGGCTTCCAGCCATGACGCTCGCACTCCTCAGCGATCCAGTCGTGGGCTCGGTGCGATTGGAACTTCGCGAGGTCGAGTGTGTTGCCCAGAAGCGGAAGCGTGGTGACTGGCGCTGGCAGGTGGCGGATTGCACGCTGCTTGGCGTCTGGCGTCGCGACGTACGCGACCACACCGCCAGTGATGGCGATGGCAGCGAGCAGCCATGGCGGGGTCTCCAATA
>JAADVE010000558.1:0-16819 GCA_023334595.1 Pythium utonaiense
CCCCCCCCCCCCCCCGTCACAATGCAACCCGACTACACCACCATCTCCATGGGCGGACCGCTGAAGCCGCTGCCCCCTCGCTTCGGAGACCTGCCGCCGCTCGTGGACCCGGCCGCCATCTCGCTGTCGCTGCTGAGTATGAAGGCCACGAACGTGCAGGCGACCAGTCTCCTGCACTTCCTCCCGCGCGGCCCAACGAACGAGGAGCTCTCGCGTCGGCCCTTCCAGCAGCGCGACGTCATGAAGCTCAGCTTCATCGTGAACGCAGAGGACGAGGAGCCCTCGTTTGTGGACGCGGAGGACGCCGAGGACGACAGCGCCGACTCGGACGCGTCCACACCGACGGTGGACACCTCCAACACGGTCTTCCTGCCCGGCTCCACGCTATGCTCCAAGCGCAACTGCTACCGCTCCGCACGCGCCGTGTACACGGGCTTTGGTGCGTTCTGCGAGTTCCACAAGCCCAGCCGCCTGTGCAAGGTGGTCGAGTGCCAGAAGTGCGCCAAGACGGGCGGCTACTGCATCTCCCACGGCGGCGGCCGTCGCTGCTACATCGAAGGCTGCGAGAAGAGCGCCAAGGAGGGTGGCTACTGTATCGCACACGGCGGCGGAAAGCGCTGCAAGCTGGACAACTGCTCCAAGTCGGCGCTCTCGGGCGGCCTGTGCTCCGCCCACGGCGGAGGCAAGCGCTGCAGTGTGGGCGAGTGCCACAAGACGGCGCTCAAGGGCGGCCGCTGCATCGCGCACGGAGGAGGCCGTCGGTGCGAGGTCGAGGCCTGCAGCAAGAGCGCGGTGGGCGGCCACCTGTGCGTGTCCCACGGCGGCGGCCGTCGCTGCCGCGAGGACGGCTGCAACAAGGGCGCTGTGCGCAAGGGGCTCTGCATCCGCCACGGCGCGCGCCGATGAGCTCTTCATTTATTCGCGACTGTCGCGCGATCCCATACCCGCCACTAGTGCTTGGCCATTTGGCCACTTGTGGCTGGTGCTTATTTATGACCGACGTGTCTGTTCGGTCCCGTATATCGTGTAGTAACGCCCACAAATCACAGATCATTCAGTTTTGACCACCACAGTACTTCCAACGGTCTACCCAGAACCGGTCGTCATTCCCTCCGAATCCTCAAAAGCGGGTTGTTTCTGTGTCCGTTCGAACCCTCTTCTGGCACGGCTGCCGTTGGGAACATGGGCACATGAAACGTCGTGGCCGCCGGTTGGAAGCTACGACGCTAATGCCGCGGGGCTGGGCAGCGCAGTAGGCGGCGAGAGACGTCGAGAGAGATAGGGAGATCGAGACATGGATCTGAAGAACTCGTACGTGGCGGGCGCCGGAGCCTACGTCAAGGGCAAGTACGCCATCACGCCCACGGGCGTGGTCATGAAGGGCACGGGCCGCGCCTTCAGCGTCGTGCCCGAGGAGCTCGAGTGGGGCGGCGACGTCATCGGCCGCGGCGCCAGCGGCTCCGTCATCCGCTCCTGCCACCGCCCCACCAACACGCCGCTGGCGCTCAAGCTCATCGACATGTTCGACAAGGCCAAGCGCGAGCAGATCATCCGCGAGATCTCGGCGCTCTTCGACTCCAACGTGCGTACACCAAGGACGCCTTGGCATAGCTGACTGAGCTGACTGACTGACTGACTGGTTGTGGCCGATTGCACGCGCAGTGTCCATGTCTCGTGACGTTCTACGGTGCGTTCCTGCGCGACACGGCCGTCGTGCTGGCGCTCGAGTACATGGACGGCGGCTCGCTGGAGAACGTGATCAACCAACTGGACACGATCCCAGAGCAAGTGCTCGGCAATATCGCGTTCCAGATTCTCCACGCGCTGTCGTACCTCAAGACCAAGAAGCGCGTGCACCGCGACATCAAGCCGCCCAACATCCTCATCAACCACCGCGGGCAGGTGAAGCTCTCGGACTTTGGAATCGCCTCGGAGCTCTGCAACTCCATGGGTGCGTGCCCAAGACCTTTCCCTCCCCTTCTCTCCTCTTCCCTCCCTCTCAGCCTAATTCATGCCTTATGCCAGCCATGTGCAAGTCGTTCGTGGGCACGTTCCTGTACATGTCGCCGGAGCGTATCGAGCACCAGAACTACAAGTACAGCTCGGACATTTGGAGCCTTGGACTCGTGCTCATGGAGGCGGCCACAGGCGTCTACCCGTACCCCAAGCACAAGACCTGCATCGACCAGATCCAGGCCGTGCGAGAGTCACCTCCACCCAGGCTCTCAAACCAGTACTTCTCCACCGAGTTCTGTGACTTCTTGCATCAGTGTCTGCAGCGGGAGCCGCACAACCGCGCGACGGCCGACGCGCTGCTCGAGTCGGCGTGGCTTCAACGCTGTGGAGCCGTTAGTACGTCTACCTATCCCACAGACGCTCCTTCAGACTCGTTCCTCTACTAACTACGATGCACTTGCATGGACGCAGACCTGGACAGTGCCGTTGCGAACGTGCGGCAATGGATCCAGTCGCTGCAGTAGGACCCAGGGAGCTCTGCTGCGGAGCCGTGAGGCTGTCGCTTTCGAACGAGAAGCCACGCTTGTCCTCTCCATATTTACGGCTGCTCCCGGCGGAAGGAGAGCCCCACGCACGTTGCTGCTGCTTGTAGTATCGTCCAGCGGAGTCGGCCGACCCACACAACTGTACTACGACTACTATCGGTGCTGCTCGGTCGCCCGCAAGGCCTACATACCTGCGTCCAATGCCACACACACTGTACCACCACCACCACCACCACCACCAAACACTTGCTCCCACGACTCCTGTGTTGCGTTGTACAGTTGCGATTGCATTTGCTTATGGTACTCTGGTGTCTTCGCTATTCTACACTGACTATTTCGACATCTATCTACACTACCACTAACTACGAGTCACGGGCGTCTCCACGCACTCGACACGGCACGACACTACGCTCTAACCTCACTCGGCCTTGCCCACCTCCGTCATGATGTAGCCCATGGCCGCCTGCAGACACGCCAGATAGTACGCGGCCTCGGAGCCTTCCTGGGACGAGTCGATGGCGAAGTGCTCCATCAGGTACACCTGCGAATGCAAGTGTGGCAGGTCCGTGCGGCTCAGCACGAACACCAGCAGCGGCAGCAGCACGTCCGCCGAGATGCAGTGGCAGGTGAGTCCCAGCAGCGCCGTGGCTTCGCTGTACAGCACGCGCACGGCGCTCAGGAACGCCGCCAGCACACACGACGGCACGAGATGCGGCAGGAGGTTGAAGGCCTCGACAGACTTGGCGAACGGCTCAGGGGTCTCCACGGCCACGTCGGGCACGTCCACGGGCAGCCCGACCTCGTCCAGCTGAAGTTCGCGGGCCCGCGTGATCTGCTCTCGCCACTGGGCGTTCAGGTCGTCCAGCTCCTCCGCCTTGGACCTGTAGCACGCCGCCGCCAGGCGCGTGAACGCCATTTGCTCGAGGAACGTGCGCAGCAGCGTGCGCTGCTTCTCGGGCACCCACGCGGTCTCCAGCACAGCGTCTTCCAACTCACGGAGCAGCGACTGCATGACGTCACGAGGGTCGCGCGCGTCCCAGATGCAGGCCGCGGTCGAGTTGTCGCTGGACACGCTCACGTTGTTGCTGGTGGTGAAGGAGCTCATGGTGTCGCGGCAGAGCTGGTCCAGCGACCGCTTCAGCGAGGGCTTCAGCAGGCGCAGACGCGTGAGCAGCTTCTCGAACCGCACGAGCGCCGGCGTGGGTGTGTCCAGCAGGCAGGGCACGCGGCCCTTGCCGTCCGTGGGCCGCACGAACTCGGACAGGAACGCCTGCAGCGTGTGCGAGGCCGTAGAGCCGCCGCTGGGCAGCACCGCGAGCTTGCGGTCGCTGTGGAGCTGCACGGCCTGGTGGAAGAACTGCGTCTGCAGCTCCAGCACGTGGTGCAGACTGTCCTCCGCCAGCACCTGGTCGGCGTCCACGAGCCCGTCCAGCATGCGCTGCAGCGTGGCGTCCGTGAAGCTGCGTGGCGCGTCCGCTCCCTCGCCCTCCGCTCCTCCTGCGGGGGAGGAGGAGGAGCACGCGTAGAGGCTGTCGCGCTGACTGGAGGACTGCTCCTCCTCCGCGTCCATCGTGAACACCAGCGCGCGCATGTTCTGCAGCACGACGAGCGAGCGGGAGCCCGTGGCGACCTGCGCGACGAGCTGCATGTGGCGCAGCGCGACCTGCTCCTGGCGACTGCCGGAGGACGTGAAGCTGAACAGCGAGCGGAGCAGCTGCGCGCTGCGCTTGCGCGGACGCAGGCGAGCGGCGTGCTCCTCCACGCGGGACTGCTCGCGGCGGATGCGCGAGCTGAGGAGCTCGTCCACGGAGGACGCCGGGGAGGAGGACGCGCAGTCGAAGCTGCGCCAGCGGCGCTCGGAGGACGCGGCGGAGGGCGTGGGCAGCGGAGCGTCGGAGCCGTAGGTGAAGGACGGGGGGATGGAGGTGCGGCGGCGGCGGAGGACGTCCTCCACGTCCGCCGAGTCCATGGAGGAGGAGGAGGGGGAGGTTGGAACAGGAACAGGAACCGGCGCCGAGGTGGACGCGTGCGTCGGAACAGGCACGGGAACAGGAGCCGAGAGAGTGATGTTGGTGGCGGTGGTCTTACTGGCGTCTACCGTCGCGGACTCGGCGCATGGCCGAGAGATGCCGTCCACGCCCATACTGTTCTGGCGGGCGGGGTCGGAACAAAAAGAGCGAATGGACCAAGTAGTGCTGCTGGAACGGATGGGAGAACGGGAGGGGTGACGTTGATGTTCCGGCCGCGCAAAGCCTGGGAGGGATAGACGGCCGATCGGATGTTGGCTGAGTGCCGGGTGGTGTTTGGATATGCGTCGATACACTGCACGCGACCCACAGCAGCACGGATATGTACAACTGCAGATGCGACGGCGTGGTGTGCGAGCCTCCGTCCGATCGAAAATGTCAATTTCTGGCCAGTTCCACGCCAGCCAAGATGCCCGTTTTCTTCCCCCAACCCAAGTAACCTAAAAACTGCGGAGACCACATCCTTGTCGCAAACGGCTTGAAAATTCGGAGCTGTTTTCATTCTCACAGGTTCGTGACACAGAGCCACTGCGCGGCAACCCAGACGCAACCACTCTCTATACGACAGCCGAGAGGTTTTCAGCTGGATCCGCCATTTGGGAGAAATGAAATGGACGCAACGAACGCCCCATGCGCGGCCGGAGATAAACAGCATTTTTAACCCGCCGCCCTACTCCTAATTTTCTTCCTCCCCTGCCCAGATCGGTCTGTGGAAACTGACCAGCTGGACACTCGCGCCATTCCGCCTCCCACACCGGCGCTTTGTCCTCTGCCTCCACCAACAACATGCAGACCCCCTCTTCACAGTGGTCGAGCTTCCACTCATCCGAGCGAGCTGGGCATGACTATTTGTGGCTCGAGTTCGATCGCGCCAGGCCTGGGCTCTTCTCCTCCAGCACTGCCAATAATCCGATCTGTGAGAAGTGGAGACGCAGCTGACGTTTTGAAAAAAACGCCAACGACTGAAAACGACGGAGGCTCGAGCATTGAACAATCAGCACTTCCCCCCAAATATTGGGGTACCGTACGAGTGGCAAGGCGATGTGACATCACGACGCCGGCGTGAGCGCTCCGTAAGAGCTGGTTGAGCGCTTCGCCTGCTATCATAGCATGAGCTGAGGCTCTCTCCCCATTATGTACGACACTATCAGTTCTCCCTTGCAGTATACAGTGCCTTTCAAAGCGGGATCTGCTCCAATAATTGCCGCAGATATCCCAGGAGATGGTGGATGGGGCTTTTGCGCAGT
This sequence comes from Pythium utonaiense, assembly GCA_023334595.1. Classification (NCBI taxonomy): domain Eukaryota; phylum Oomycota; class Peronosporomycetes; order Pythiales; family Pythiaceae; genus Pythium; species Pythium utonaiense. The sequence goes on from JAADVE010000558.1 coordinate 5,776, forward strand.
TGCGAGACGAAACCGTCTCCGTCGCGTCGCTTTTGACGTAGAGATGGCCGGGGGTGAGTGGCTCAGAAGGCTCGCAGTGAGTCTCAGCACGATCCACGACGGGCTCCGAACTCTTTCCGTAGTATCCCGGTTGCTGTGGTCGCCATATCCTCATACGCTAGCATGAGCTCTTCCTCGCACGCCACGCACGCCACCGCGTGCTGGACTGCCATGAACATTCGCAGACAGCGATCAACAGGTTCCTCGCACGCCCACGGAACTCCACGACGATTCGTAGCACGTACCCCAAGGCTGTTTCTCATGGGACGCAGGATACGATACCGGTACTGTACGAACGAAGAGCTCGAACCAGTTTCCAGTACAACTCCCGTGACTTTTTGCCCGCGTGTTTGCCTCCCGAGCGAGCTGCCACGAGGAGCTCATGTGCGACGAAGCTGGTGGCCAGTCTGCTCGGGAGCTCGTTGAAGTGCAGGCTACCAAACTTCTCCTCCTGAAGATTCCCATCGCAACGGATCGTTGCGAGAAGCCAACTGGTGGGCGCAGTGGAGAAGCGCTGCGGAGTTGCTGTTGTGACCATTTTTCGGGACGACTTGGGTTGATGCTCAACAGAATCAGCAGATCCAACCGTAGCAACTTCAACGATCTGGATGCGTCGTCCATATTGAAGAGAAACCAAGAAGAGAGGAGGGATGGTCCACACGGTCAGTGGACCAATTTTTGGTGGGTTTCTTTCCGGGAAAATTTGCGTCCGTTTTCTTTCTCTCGCCATTGCACATCCGTATCTTGCCGCTATTTACGGTAATTGTATCTTTGGTGGATAATCCAATCCGGATCGACAGAAAGAAGCGATTAATTGTCATGAAGAAATTGTCACCTGCGCACAACAATTTATTGCATTCACAATGATATTGCAATACGCTTACTGGGTCTTCTTGTCGGCGAGCTTCTTGAGCGCGCGCTTGCGCAGGCTGAGGTGCTGCGCCATGGCGACCTTACCGAAGAGCGAGTGTGGCAGCGACTCGTAGATCCAGATCTGAAGGGCGTGTGGCCAGTATGGCGACACGAGCGTCTCGTGGCCGAGCTTGGCGACCGAGGCACGCGCGTACGTGGTCGGCGACGGCACCGTGAAGCTCGAGTGGCGGATCTTGGCCAGCTTGGTAGACACGAACATTGGCGTGTGGCACTGGATGTGCACGTTCTTGCTCTTGTACTCGTCCGCCAGGCACAGCGAGAACTGCTCGATGTAGCGCTTGCTGGCCGAGTATTCGGCGAGCAGCGGCACGTTCACACGGGCCGAGCCCGAGCTCACGTTCACGATCGCGCCGCGCTTGCGCTGGGCCATGCCCGGCAGCACGAGCTTGGTCATGATGGTCGAGGCCGTGATGTTGAGCGTGATCAGGCTCTGCACGCGCTCATCTGGGAGCTCGGCAAAGTACTCTGGGAAGTCGTACGACACGCCGACGTTGTTGAACAGCACGCCAACGTCCTGGACCTCGGCGATGACACGCTCGATCGACTGGCGCACGGACGCTTCCTCGATCTTGTTGAAGTCCACGGACAGCACCTTGACCTCGACCTTGGGGTACTTGGCCAGGATCTCGTCGCGCACTTCCTCGAGGCGCTTCTGCGTGCGCGACATGAGCACGACGTTCTGGCCCTTGCGCGCCAGCTCCATGGCCAGCGCCTTGCCGATGCCGTCCGTGGCGCCCGTGACGATGCCCCAGGCGCCGAACTTCTTGACCGACTTGGCCGGACGCAGGAAGAACGAGTAGAGCGCGCCGACGGTCTGCAGCGCCAGGCGCGCGACGAGCAGGCCACCGAGCGCGATGAGCACCTGCAGCGTCGGCGGCGCCGAGGCGACGGCCGACTGCAGCGGCGCGAGGAGCTGGAGCAGCGGGGAGGCGGCGGGAGCGACCATGGTGACTGGACTTGCGAAGTGCTTGGTACTGAGTCGGTGGATCTGCGAATGCTACGACGAGTGGATGGAGAGCTCCCCCTCATCAGAGATCACGTTGGGTCCGATGCAGCCAACTCATTCATGAAAAGCCTCTGATACCGAATGCCTCAATCGGGATAACCTCCAACATTCTATATTTTAGCAATGACAACCCGCGTGGGACCGGATGACGTGGATCAAAGATTACGAGATCTGCACGCTGATTGGCTCCTTTTGGTTCATGAATATTTAGAATCAACACATGATTCTTGATTTTTGCGAACGTGGGTTCACTGGTTAACCCACGCCGTAACTTAGCTGAGTCGGATCTGCTCCCATAGTGGAGACCACTCCCACATGGCTACACCGCGGTCCCTAGTCCATGGGCTCGAAGCCCGCGGGGCCTAGCAGCCCGCGGTCATCTCCAGCGCCCTGCGCACCGCCACGCGAGCGTCGGTCCTTCTCCTTCTGCGCGCGGTGCTGGAACTTGGCGCTCGTCACGATGTCAGTGTCCATGGCGCGGAGCTGCGCCGACACCAGCAGCACCTTCTCCATCTCGCCCTGCAACTTCTCCATCACGCGCATCTGCTCCTGCTCCTGGTCCTCCTTTTCGTCCTCTGTGTCTAGCACGAACTTGACCATGCGCTTCTGCTGGTCCACCACGGCCGCCATCTCGCCGCGCGCAATCAGCCGCAACAGCAGCTTCTCCACCGCCACGTCGTCGCCGGCATCCATACCCGCAGCCTTGGCCACCTCGCTCAACGCGATCGTTACGTACGTCTGAGGGAGCTGCAGCAGCTTGCGCTGCTTGAGCGCCTCGATCACCTGCTTCACGAGACCAAAGTTACCGTCCTTCACAAACACCGCCGTGTGGGTCTGCGCCACGACGGCCAGCTTTTCCACATCGCGTTCGATGGTGAAGGCGCGACTGAGCTCGTTGTACGGACTGCAGTGGACCTCAATGTGGCGAGAGACTGCGAACGGCGTGTACTTAGGCAGCGACGGTGCCTGGCCGTGCAGGATCAGCGACGCCAGTACCAGCTTCTTGTACGCCTCCACCACGAACGCACTCAGCGCGAGCGCAGGCGCGGTCACGGCCGACAGGAAGAACTCGATCGCCTCCTGGAACTTCTTCTGGCCCACCAGCAGCACGCCCCCGTAGTACGCGTAGCCCAGAAAGTCCACGGGCGTGAGCTGCGAGTGCACTTCAAACAGCGGTCTACAGTCCCGTCAGACACACACAGCGAGGATACATCAGTGATAGTGGTAGTAGGAAGACAGCGGAGACCACGCACTGGCTGAGGATGTCGGAGGCGGCCGAGTAGCACTTGGCCTGCAGACACAAGTAAAAGAACGAGCCGTGGACGCCCGTGACCACAGCGTTGCCGTGCGCGTGGAAGCGACGCAAGAACGACTTGAGCGGGAACACGGCCTTGATCGCCTGGCGCAGCTCCACCGCCAGCGCGACGTACTGGGCTGCGAGCTGGCTAACTGCACACGCCACAGAAACGGTCAGACGTCAACGAGATGGAAACGGACCACGCGATCGCGGATGGATACGTACTGCGCTTCATTTCCTTCGAGGCGACGTACACCGGCACCTGGAACAGCAGCTGAGAGAGCTGCGTGACGAGCCGCGCCGACGCCGCACGCTTCTCACCGGCGTCCATGCGGCCCTGCGCCGACTCCAGCTTGCTCGCCTTGGTCGATCTGTCGCATCCACACGCCACGCCCTTCGTCAGTCCAGAGCTAGAGACACATATACAGACCTGTGTACAGAGAGAGCGACCCACAGCAGCATGAGGAAGCTGAGCGGCTTGCGCTCCACGGCCAGCGCGTCGTGCGCCAGCGCCACGTCCAACTGCGCGAGCGACGCGGCCTGCAGCGCGCCGCTGAAGTCCTCTCCGTGCAGCAGCTTCGCCAGCGCCGCGTCGCTCTGCTTGCGGTCCCTCTCGCCCTCCAGCACCGGGTCCTCCTTCGCCAAAAAGTCGCTCAGCGGCTGCAGCGGCCCCCACGACGTCGCCATCTTCGTCGATCTTCCAGCGCTTCTTTCGCTTCGTGGTGCTTTGCCGATCCAAACGGAGCTGCCCATGAACAGCTCATTGTTCCCAACCCAGGTCCATATTCATAATTTCCAGATACACATGCGTCTATTATGGTAGTTTAGGTATAGTAAGATATGGAGTGCGCAATCTACGATATGGAAGAAAGGCGACGGGGCCGCCTACTGCATGAGCAGCACCAGCGAGATCTTCTTCTGTCGCACGAGCGAGATCGGGTTCTTCATGCGCACGACGCGGCACAGCGCGGCGTTGCCGGCGTTGAACACGCGGTAGATGCTGTACCGCGAGCCGTGCATGGCCGCCTGGTCCAGCTCGTTCATCGAGATCTCGAACACGCCCTTCTCCATCGTCTTGGTGGCCTTGACCTCGACGTACTCGACGTCCTGGCTGCTGCCAGTCTTCACCACGATGTCGTAAGGCAGCCCCGACTCCTCCTTGCCGTTTACCCAATCCACGTGGACCTCGGGTCGGTCGGCGTAGCTCTGCTTCAGCTGCTGGTACACGTACTCCTCGCCCCACCGGCCAATCGCGAGCTTCTCCTCGTCGCTCAGCGTGTTGGTGCTAGCTCCCGGAGCCCCTGCAAACGAAAGAGACTGCAGTGGGGTCGCGCCGTAGCTATTGGCACCAGGAAGTGCATGTTGGCCACGTTGCCCCTGCGGATAGGCGGAAGAGGAGCCGTAAGCCGACTGGAAGTACCCTCCGCTTGCGGCGGGATCAGATCCGTGGTGGTGGTTTTGTCCCGCCCAAGCAGGAGCCGCTTGGTTGGGGTCCCAAGTGTGGTCCACCTTGGCTCGTTTAGCATCAATGTCCGTGTTGAGGTCGTCCTCGAGCTCCCCATCTTCCAGGGCTTCAGTCTCATCAGTCTGGCTGTCGGCTTCACTGTCCCTGCCAGCGGTACGCACACGCTTGGCTCGTGGCTTGGTCTCCAGACCCTCACGACTGTCAGGGAGCCACACCAGTTGTCCGGCTCGTGCGTCGAGTGGCGGCACGCGCTGCGTGTCCACGAGCCAGCTCTCGAGCGCCTCACTTGTCGGCTGCATGGATGCCAGGTACAGTACGTTCGCAACGCTAGTCGCGATTTTCGCACCGAAGCACTGGCGACTGACTTCTTGCAGCACGTCAAAGAGCTGGAGCTGCTCGCGGTTGTGTCGCACGATGAATAGCTGCTTTGAAGGCTTGTCAAGGTAACAGGATACAGCCTGGCGTTGCGCGAAGTCAGTCGTCGCGATGCGGAGCAGCAACAACAAGGAACGCGAGTCACCGGCGACTTCGACGATCTTGATGCTAGACAGAAGCTGCTGGATCTCTGCGTGGTCAAGGCGCTCGTAACTGGCAGGGTGTTGAGCGAAGACGACGCGCTGAGCGACTCCGAGGGCGGCGCGGAAGGAGCCAACGAGACTCTCATCGACCGCCTCGCTTTGTGGCCCCAGCACAACGACTTCTCGCTGGAGATGAGATTGCAACGAGCGGATCTGGGCGACTTCGCATAGCAGTTTCTGAACGCTGATGGCGTCACCTTCACTGTCCACGAAGAACTCCCATGAAAATAACCTCAGCACCTGAAGTGTCGACGAACCAGCCGTGAACTGCTCGTGGCTCCACTCGCTCTGGTCATTCAGAAACAAATCAACACCTCGCTGGAGATCAGGGCTTTGGTAACTTGGGAAGAGTGATGCCGTCGACAGAGTCGTTGCGAACTCTGCTGAGCCCAGTGGGCTCTGATCATCACTGACAAGAGCTGCAGCCCACACCGACAGGATACGCTTCAGCAGCTTCTCGTACTTCTTCTGCGAGCGTCGATGGCTCTTTCCATCGGCTTCTCTGTGCACGGACGTGGCTCCCAGCTGAGTCAGCCTCGTGCACCAATCAATAGGTTGACTCACGAGGCTTTCACAGACCGATCCAACACCCGCCATTTGCAACAGTGGGGTGAGATCCCTGCGCACGTCTTCGTCCTCAATAACGACAAAGTTAGTGCTTCTAGCATCGTCTTCCTCGTTGCCATGACCGCTGGCCAGCGATAGCCACAGACGCTGTATCTCGAGGTCGTCGTTGCTCTCGGGGAACACCAACTTGGTCTTCTTCGGTGCTGCGACCTGAAACGTTGGCTTACTGTCTTCTGGTGATGACGGTGCGACTGGAATCCAGGCCAGCGATCGCATGGCCTTCTTCAGCTCCTTGGTCTCCTTGTTCGACAGCTTCCCCTTTTGCAGAGACTTCGCCAGCAGTCGCAGCACTGGCACGATATTGCTGGTCCACTCGCGCTTGCTCAGTGGTGCCTTCTTCGTCAACTGACACTTGAGCGCCTGCTGGAGCTGCTCCATCGTTGGCTTCCGCTCCACACCGCAGACGCCAACAAAGAACGCGCGAAGGGACTTGAGGTAGACGTCTTCGAGTGCCACGGCAGCCAAGGACGCAATCGAGCCGCCACTAGACCAGACTGCGTCTCCAACACCCACGAATCTGGCTGAGTCGTCTTCGCTTGAAGCCGGGACGAAGACAAGCGACTTGGTGGTGAACGCCTTGCGGATGGCAGCAGCTGAGGTTGGTGCACTGTCTAGACGGCTCTGCTCGAGCAGGAACGAGTATAGTCGCGCCACCTGCTCAACCGTCGTGTCTCCTGGTGCCCCCTTCTCGCTCATACGCTCTAACACGAGGAGTACATCGCTGGTTGTGGGCGACGTCTTGAGCTGCCAGTCACTACGTAGCACTGACGACTCAAAGGCGATCTTCGTGACGGGCACCATCGAGCTCGTGAACAGTGACACGACACCAGCGGACGGTACCCATAGGTCGCTTGGACGGTAAAACTTACCGTCGGATCCTTCCAGCCAGCAAGCCCGCTTCCACCAAGCGCTAGTGGCTGAGACGGCCGTTGCGGGCCACGTGGCGTCCACGAAGCGGGCAAGCTCAGCAGAAACCGCACGCTTCAGAGAAAGATCCCGCTCGTCCTGGATCCATTGGACGATTTGGCCAAGAGCAGAGTGGGATCGAGGGTCTCCACCATCAAAGAGCTGCGATACACCACACGTATCTACCCACAGAGCGGTGTGCGAGTCGCTGTTCACTCCAGACTCGAAGGATTCGAGAGCCACAACGTCGAAGTCGCTGGTCGCTTGCGAGACGTGACCTCTCAGCCACTGCAAGCATGCGTCAAGTCGCTTGGCGACTACAGGCAACACAACGAATAGCTTCTGTGTCTCCTGGCTGACGCTCGTCATGCGGCCCTTCCATGTCTTCGCTTGCATTGCTTTCCGAATAGCCGACTTCAGGGGGCACGTGGCGCTACCACTCGCACAGGCGCTTGCCACGTGGGCTGCCAAGAACTGCACGTGCTCATGCCACTTCGCCTCTTGGTTCACATCGATCGTGGCCAAGGCCGGCAGGATATGGTGGGTGATCAAGTCGTGGTCTTCCAGTTCCTTCACACCGAGCTGCTCGATCAGGAAGCGCCGCGTCTCACTAAACTTGTCCTCCAGCAGCTTGGTGAAGTCTTCTCTCAGCAGACTGAGCTCATCATCAACGAGCAGCTCTGCCTTTTTCGACCTGCTCGACGATCCGTGCAGCGAGCGAATGAACAGTGCACCCTTGATGTCCGCCAATGACGTCCAGTCCGTGTGATGCTGTGCGCTCTTCATAACTGGGAAGCACTTAATGCGTCGCAGCTCGTGGTGCAGCAGTGCTCGGTGGCGGTCGTGGCGCCACAGTTTGACGAGAACGTTCAGTAGCTTGAGTACCAGCATCGGGTCGTGGAGGTGTGACGACGATGAGCAGACATAGCTGAGCAATCTGAGAGCGTGGGACGCACGCAGACGTTCGATGCGTAGCTGGGCCTTCAGCAGAGCTGGCATCGAGCGAGCCAAACCAATGTCAAGCACGCGTTTGCCTAGTGCACGGCGAAGGAGCGAGTTGTCGCTGTCATCCATGAGGAAGTCGATATCCTCGTCGTCCTTGCCACCGGCAAACTCGCTCGTATCCAGCAGCTCGTTGGCCGTGAAATAATGGTCTCCACGCTTTGCGCTTGGGAAGCACGGGAGCTGGCGAATCTCGCGGCTAATCTCACTCACGATCGAGCGGAACGGCGCCTGGATGTCGCTGTCGAGCGGCAGTACGCGCAGCAAATGGCGCAGAGAGAGCTTCTCGCTGTTGAAGTAGTTGACCAGCACCGGTAGCAGTGCTGGGTATTGTGCAACGAGCCATTGGTTCCAGTCGCTGCCGTTCGAGATGGCTTCGCGTGAGCTCGGGACTTCAAAGTCTCCCTGGATGATGAACCGGAAGCCGTACGAACGTAGTGGCAGGTAGCAGAATACTGGCTGCAGCTGTGGGCGACTAGACTCCTCTTCTTCATCGCTTCCGTCTTCACTTGCTGGCTGCTCAGGAATAGCGATCGCGATCTCAGTGGTCTGGCCGCGATTCGCGAACTCAGCAGGCACGGTAAGCTGGCGACGCACGATGAACCACCGCTGTGTGGAGGAACTGCTGGCAGTACCACCCACATCATGCTCCGCCTTCAGCGTCGCCACGCTGATCGAGGTGGTCGACTCTGCACTCTCTGGGTCCTCGGCCACAGCGACGGTCTGCTCCTGCTTCTCAAACGCCATTTGGTCGCCAGAGATTTGGTTCGCAAGGCGCAGCTGGCGGATCTTCTGCAAGAATAGCAACACTGATGACTCGAACGCGAGCAGGGAACTCGAAATCTCGCTTTGGCGTTGCTTGCTGTGCTCGTTCATCGGCAGCACAAACGTTGTTCCGTTGGACACCTTCCAACGCGCACGATCATCGATCCAGTGCGGCAGAATGTACCCCAGACCGCTACGGCCGAGCGTTTCATCCTGGTTCGCTCGGAACTGGATATGGAAGCCATTCGAGTGCACCTCAGGCGAGTTGGAGATCTTAAACACGCTCTTGAAGCCGATACCCTTCTTTCCGATGCTGTGTTTCTTCTTGTCAGGCTGTTCCTCTTGCTCGTGTTCCTTTGTCGAGGCACCGACATCGCAAATTGCTTGAATGTTGGCTTGATTAAAGCCGTTCTCGTTGTTGTTGAACACAATCTCACCGGTGCGCGTCAGAATGAACTCGCCTCGTGGTACCACGCCTGCATCGTACTTGTTGTCGTCAGCGTTCTGTAAAAGTTCGAGCACGAAATGGGTCTTTTCACTGTACAGCTCGTCACTGAGACGCTTCAGCGCTCGTTCAAGTCGTCGATGCTGGACTTGCAAGACAGCTCGCGTGGCAGCATCAGCGATCTCGAGGCCGATTCCAAACTGATCGCGGCGCAGGGCCGAGATGAACGACTCACAGGCACTTGAGTCCGCGCTCACGACCTGTGTACTCACCGATACCGAGGATGCCTCCTCTGGGATGTGACTCGATGGAATGTCTGGGTCTGTTGCTTCCTTCACCAACGACCCTCCTGTCGGTACCTGACAAGCAATAGCCGTGCCAAGCACCCGCATCGACTGCGATGGAGCCCTGGTCGTCGACTGATCGTCTTCCAAATCGTCCACAATCTCCATCCACTTGCTCTTCGACACCACGGATGTTCCGATCAGCTGCAGCCGACGTCGCTCGAACCTAGTGCGACAGCTCTTCGCAATGTGTGACTCTAGGACGAGTGGCAATGTGGCCTCCTCCAACAAGTCGAGAACAAACGCTGCGAAGTCGACTGGTACGAAGAGCAGCACGTCAAGTGCGAACCGAGAGACGGTAGCTTCACTCGTCGAGTCTGAGTTGACGCTGCTGGCGACGTTCTTCACAATCGTGCGGAGATGCAAGAGTACAAGAGCGCGTGGGAAGTCGTCCATCGATCCACGATGCTGTACAAACAGAGACACTAGTTCCAAGGCGACTTGCTCGGCAGAGAGCCCCACCGCATCGAGAGTGGACGCGGACGTCTCATCGCTGCTTCGGATCCGCACGACTTGGTTGTTAGTGCAATACACAAACTCTGATTGGGTACTGGCACGATCATCACGGCGAACGCCATGAATCATTTCGTGCGATCGAAGGAACGGAAGCAACGAGCCACAAAATGGCTCGAAGCGAGCATGCCAGTGGGTCCACTCAGCCACGTCCACGAGGAAGGGGCATCGTGCCAGAGTGGCAAGAGCTGCCTCGGTCTTTGTGGCCATTACCTGCTCTCGTGCAGCGCTGTCGTTCAAAAGCGCTAGTTCAGTCGACATACTCGCGTCCCCTTCGAGAAGCGAGCTTAGTGTTGCTGGTAGCTTTAACGCTTCGGCGAAGTGGACGACGGAACCTTCATCTCGACGGAGGGCGTTCACGAAGCCGTCGGTATTCGCCGTCATCTCTTCGATCAGACTCTTCAACCAGTCGAGCGTGCGAGTGTTGGTGGAGTCAACCCCGAAGTGCACGCAAACGTGCTGCAGGATCCCAGTACCGAGCATTTTGTTGTGAGCCTCAGAGTCTGATGCTTGCGTTCGGGTTGCCTCGATGCACGCGGCGATAAACGTTCGCACTTCTTCCTCAGACATCGACGAGCTCGAGTGGAAATATCCCGCAGCACCAGTTCCAGTGCGGATACTCTCTACGACTTGGTCCAACGCTCGCTCCTTCCTGCCTCCATCGTCTCCCAAGGTCTCGACTTCGATGCTGTTGGCCATTTCCTGTACCAATGAGAAGGTCCCAAGCACGCTTTCGCTGAACTTGGTTCGCAAGTGTTCGTCTGCACGAGCCAGAAGCTTGATTGCTGTCTCAGCGGAGTCGAATGGAGCATCTGCTGACGCCATTTGTCCTCTGAGGAAGTCTTCGAGCGCGGCCAGCACATCTTCGGAGGATGCCGACGCGACTACACTGTCACTACGCGAGCGACTGCGTTTGCGTTTCACAGGTGATTGAGACTGCTGAGAAGGAGTCTTCGGCTCGTCTTCTGCAACGGGAGCCGGCTTTTCAACGTCCTTTTCGTCGTCACTTTCGTCCTGATGGCACTCACACTGACAACGGCATCGGCACATGTCTTCACCCACGCAGCAACAGTCACACTCCTCTTCATCCCTGTCGTCGCCATCTCGGCCTTGCTTCTTCTCGG
>JAADVE010000559.1:0-16783 GCA_023334595.1 Pythium utonaiense
AGGCCCCCAACTAAACTGCATTGTACTGAAGTGAACACCTCCTCTGCATGTGGCCGTTGCGTCCATCGTTCAGTCTACCAGGGCCATGCTGTTAACACCTGAGACACAGCGTCACGCACGCAGCATGCTGTGACAGACAGCGTTGCTTTCGCTGTGAAGATTCCACGAAAAGCTCCAATCAGCGTAGCTCTTCGTAGTGTCACCTCTCTTTTGTGCTCATTACCTCTTTAGAGTGACAGCCTTGTATTGAGGTTGTACCTTACCACGGGGCGGATTGTCTGAAGCTCCTCGCATCACTGGCTCACTTGTCCAACGACCACAGGAAGAGCTCCCCATCATTGTAGCAGCACCCACCGGAGGCAGCATGGCGGACGACGCGAAGAAGGCGCTGCAGTCGCTTTCGTTCGAGGAGCTCTCGATCCTGAACGAGCGCAAGGAGGCCATCAAGAAGGACCACCAGAGCTACGTGGAGTCGCACCCGGAGATCAAGACGCTGCTGAACGCGTTCATGGCGGCGCTGCTCATCGAGAAGCCGCGCGACGTGCTGGCCTTCGCCAAGGAGCACTTCGCCACGTACAAGCCCAACTACAACGAGCTGGAGCCGCTCGTAATCGCCGGGCCGTCGGGTGTGGGCAAGGGCACGCTCATCAACATGCTGCTCAAGCAGTTCCCCAACACGTTCGGCTTCAGCGTGAGCCACACGACGCGTGGGCCGCGCGTGGGCGAAGAAGACGGGGTCGCGTACCACTTCCGCTCGAAGGACCAAGTCCAGGACGAGATCGACCAGGGCAAGTTCATCGAGTACGCGCACGTCCACGGCAACATCTATGGCACGAGCAAGCGCTCGGTCGAGCACGTGCAGGAGCAGGGCAAGATTTGCATCCTGGACATCGATATCCAGGGCGTGCAGCTCGTGAAGAAAGCCGGACTCAAGAGCAAGTTCCTATTTATCTCACCGCCATCCATTGGTGAGCTGGAGAAGCGTCTGCGTGGCCGCGGTACGGAGACCGAGGAGAAAGTCCAGCTGCGCGTCAAGAACGCGGCCGGCGAGCTGGCCTTCGCGCAGACGCCTGGCGCGTTTGACGCCACGCTGATCAACAGCGACCTCGACGAGTGCTACACTGCGCTGCTCAACACGCTGCAGGCGTGGTACCCGAACGTCGACTTTTCGTGAACACCTCCCACTGCTCGCGACTGTGTACAAGATGGAGATAATAAAACTCAATACGAACCACAAAAATCGTGGTGGAAACTGGAGAATGGAACAGTCCAACGATGCCACCACGGTCGTGGATCTTCAACTGATGCGGTACTCTACTTCTAGCACTTCTTCGTTGTGGACGACAGCGTTGCGGCCGCCTCCACCAACGGATGAAAGCCGTCGATTTTCACGGTTGGCGAGAATCGCAGCGACAGACTGGCGATGCAGGTACATCGGAGACCCTGGTGCCCCATTCTCTGTTTGCTTCGGCGGCACTACAAACGGTGGAGGACGGCCAAGCATCCCCACTGTGTAGATAGCTTGCATCCAAGTCTTCTTATCGACTGCGGACTCGGCGGTGAGTAAAAGAACGGTTGAGTCGTGGGTGAGGTGCAGCGTGAATGACTGGCGCAGGATGACTCCGCTCTCACCTCCAGGAGCAGTAGGTGCGTCTCTAACCTCTGCCTTTTCCACATTGAAAACGGCAAGTGGACGCGTTGCGGAGTCCTGAAGCCGGGCCTCCTCAGCGTACTCGCGAAATAGGCAGTCTTCGAGCGTGAAAAGCCGACGCTTCTGTCGATGCATAACAGAACGGAGGAATTGGTCTTGGGCATACCCGGGCACAATCGCGTCTGGAGGGACAGCTAGCATGCTCAGATAGCCTTCTCTACGGGATATGGGCATTGTCTTCAATTGACGGGTGTTGACTTTGTCCAACCCACGCGCTCGTGGTGTCGTGGGTTTCCACCCCAAGGGCAACATCCGGGGCGAAGCCAGTGGGTCCACCATTTGCCCAGGTAGTATCGGTGTCCGGAGAGGCTGTTCTGGTGGAGGTGGAGTTTTGACGGGTGCTTGTGCGGTCTCAGCGATGTACTTCCCTTGGGAATGAAGTTTGCACTGCGAAGGCTCCAAGCGGATGGAGCGGAGTGGCGAGAAGGGCGACTGCAGCTCAGCGTGCAACATCAAGCGCAAGTCCATCACTAGGTCGATGCCATCCATGTCGTCTGCATCAGTCTCCAGATCGGTCGCTGGGTCCCCGAAGTAGTCGACAGTGAAGCTCGTGGGACTCTTGCTCTTCTTCGCAGATCCTGCGGTCGTCACCAGTGGTGATGCTCGACTTCGGCTCGAGCCACTGCCAGAGCCTGCACGCACGGTAGCAGAGGGCAACTTCACTTGAAGCTGCATCCTGTGTGTTGCTGTGCTCTCGGGTATCGATAGCTGCTCCTCTTTTGCTGCTGTGGAGTCAGTGCTCGTCGGCTCATACAGCTTCGAAGGCAGCTGAGTTGTAGTACCACCGCTGTGTCGGCGATGCAAACGCTGGTTGCGACGCAGTGCTAGGTCGTCAGGAAACGATCCCCGCAGTGACGTTGCCGTGGGAATACTTAATGCTTCTTCTGCAAGATGGTAGTGCTCGAGCTGGTGAGCATTCTGGTAGGCTAAGTCCAGTTCACTAGACCAGTCAGCGGCAATGAACCCCTCTCTCGCCTCACCACCACCGTCGTCACCCACATCCGTCACCTCCGTGCTCGCTACCTCTGGATGCTGTTTCTTGGCTCGCTCTTCTGCCTGAATCACAGCTAAATCCACAGGCTTGGAAGACAGAATGCGAGCGTATGGAATCGCTGGAGGCTCGGACCGCCGTGGAGCTTGAACCCGATCTCCACCACTCTCATACTCGTCATCGTTTCGTGGCCTTGTGGGTGCTGCCACTCCCGCATTCTGAAACTGTCCTCCAGTTCCTTTCCCTGGCCGACCACTCGCAGCAAGCGCCTGTAGTTGTGCCTTCTTTGATGAGGCTTGCATGGAAAAATGGAGAGACGGCAGGAATGTCATCGCACGGTCACCTCCTCCTGCTGTGGACGACCGCCCAAGCTCTGCGTTTCGCTTCTCATTCATGACGCGGACGATCGTGTGGCGTGCGTTCGCGAGTTGCTCCCTATACAGCGACGCGAACGCCTCGCTGGATTCCTCCAGCTGATAGATGTGAGATTTTGGTAAGATCGTGCGTAGCTTGTCGACCGTGATGCGTGCGATCCCAACTCGCGCGGAAATGGCCTGAAGCGTAAACGGGGCATGGATCCCGTCCAGCCAGAACACGTGTCCTTCGCGTACATCTGCAATCGTAGCCAGTATGCGAATGACTTGTTGATGTCCAAGCGTAGTGCTCCCGACACTGGCATTGGTAGTCTTGCTCACACTGGGATCAGTCTTTGAGCTCTTTGTCTCGTGTTGGTTCTTTGATCGTCGCCTTGTCTCTGAGTGTTCCCGACCAGCATTGCCAGTCAGATCGTCGACCTGCTCTTCCGCGTGCGACTCGATTGTGACTCTGTTTTTGATGGAGCACTCGCCTTCTTTCAACAGAATCACCTCATTCTTGGCCATTGGCTGATGCTGCTCTAAGATTTCTATAAGGAAGCGTAGCAACGTGAGCAAAACGCCAATCCCAAGCAACATTCAAAAGGGTGACGTACTCGCCCCGCGTGTGAAGGTCTCGTTCCGCAAGGCGTGGTACAAGTACGAGATCTTTTCCATCTCTAGTCGCTGGAAATACCGGACACCGTGGCGCAAATAGTGGATGTTCTGCTTCAAGTCAGAGACCTGCGGCCAGAACTTGACGAACAGGTCACCTGGTAGTGACAATAACTTCGTTGTCTCCAGTGCAACTGCAAGCACGTGATGGCGAGAGGCTTCAGGCACGAGCACTTCGAACTCACCAAAGCCGTTACCTGGCGTCACTTCCTGGAGACACGCATCCATATTGGAGACCACGCCTGGAAAATGTCCAGCACTCCCTCCAGCTTGAGCTGAGACTGATGACGCAGCAGTGCCTGAGCTGTGGTACGAATGGCCAAGCGTGCCTGCACCGTTTGTCGAGCTGCTGTTGCCGTGGATTGCACTCTTCGGGAAGAGCCCGACACGTCCACCCAGTACGAAGTAGTAGCGATGTCGAGCAGCGGATGATTGGTCGCCAGAGTTGCTGGTTTGGCTGCGTGTGTCATCCTTGTAAGCATTTGAGAACCTCTCCAGGGCTTCAAATCGCGCACCCATGCAAAGCTCTCGCTTTATAGCATCAGGCAAATCCCCCAGCAACGGAATGTCTGCGATGGCACGCATCGTCAGGTAGTATCGCTGGTTGAGGATGTTCTTGAACAGATCAAACAGCTTCGGCGCCTTGGCTGACGAAGTGGTTCCCACGGAAGCCTTGCGGGTCGAAATCACGATCTGCTCTGCACGTTGCCACTTACTGGTGGCTGCCTTAGATCGCCCTCGTAGTTCCTGCTCGATCTCGTCGTCGGTCTTGCTCTGGATGGTCAAGAACGAGCGGCGGTCGAGACACAGCACCTCAATAGTTGTAGCGTGTGGAAGCGACGATGAGGAAGTAGTCCCGGAGACACCAGAGCTGAGGGAGCTTTGGGCGGCAGTGAGCTCAGCAAAAACGTCATGTGGACAGCGGTAAACGAGTGGAGAGAGTGCCTCTTCTCCGTACACATCGCCTGCATACAAATGACAGAGCAAAGTGCTTCCTCGAGTTCCCAGCGGCTCAGATCCGTCGTACATGTCTTGTTCTTCGTCCACGCCACCATCATTTCGCGCTGGTAGCGACCGTGACGTCACAGGGTCTTTAGTTCCACGACGCTGGTCGAGACGGTACGCCAAAGTTGCCTTGCTCACTGCTGCATGGAACGTCAGATGCGGTACGGAGCCTTGAGAGCTCGTCGATGGGCTGTTGGGGTCGCTCGGTCGTGGTGTAGCATCCAGCGAGAGCGTCGCTGCGATGGACGCCTTCCGTTTGTTTTCTTTCACAGCAGCAAGCACGGATTGCACGAAGAGTCCGGAGTTTGCAGCGGGTGGCCTGGGTGATTGGACGGGACTCTCGGTAGAGCCCTCGCCTTCAGATGCGAGGAGCGTGGCGCCAGTGGTGACCATGCGGGTCACTTTGCCCTTGAGAATGGCCCGCTTGTGCTGCAGTCGCCGTGGGTTCGTACTCATCACCGACGCGTTCAGCTGGTGAGATGTCGTCGAGTAGTTGCTCGTGACGTTTCGCTCCAGCATGAGGCTTCGCACGGACCGCTGGCTAGCATCTAGAGCATTGGCTACTCGCTCATGGTTCTGTCGCACGTATAACGCTAGCGTTCCATTCACGACCACGAAGACGTGGTCCACTATGTCTCCTTGACGGAACAATCGCTCGCCCGGGTGGAACACCAGCAGCTTCGCCTGACGAAGCAGAAGCTGGAGCTTGGGCTGCGAGAGTGAAGACAGCCACGAGAGAGGAGACGGTGTGGTCTCAATATGCTTGAGTAGCGGCAGCGGAGCCGCGCGAGTGATGCAGTGTCGTAGGCCACATGCAACGGCAGTCGTCCGCTGCTGTTGAGGATCATTTGAACTGTTTGTTGGGCTGTCACCTGCTCCACCACCTGCGCCGTTCAATAGTTCGTAGCTGGTCAGATCCATCGGAGGTCTGTGCTTCTTAAGTACTTGTGCGTACACGCTCTCATCGATCACGAGCAAATCGCACGGCGTTTGAGCGACGATCGTCGCAGGGCACTTCGTGTTGTCATGCAGTACACCCGTGCGAAACGCGTTGTGGGCGTGCAGCGTCTGGATATGGATCCCGTACATCATGGAGCGGTGGCGGGCAAGTATCGACGGAGCTCCTCCTCCTCGACCGCCTGGACCTGTAGAAGACTGTGCGTGCTCGCCGCTCTCAGAGTCTTGATCCAACAGTGATTGTTGCTTGGTCAGAAGATGGTGGAGACTCACAAAGTGACAGAACGTGTGCTTTTGGAACATGTCGAGTGTCAACGCCATGTTTTCGAGCGAGAAAACGCGCACGAAGCCGCTGAGGACAAGCGCGAGCGCCGATGTGACCTCGTTCTCATGGAACACGACCTCTCCAGGCTGTTTATGCACGATAGCTCCATGCAATAACAGCTCCCGCAGCAGAAAACGTGGCATGGTTGCCAGGAAACCCATGCGCTTTAGAAGCCCTGCAAGAGATTCTGTGTGTGCTGTAGCGAGTGCGATCTTCTCGCTGATCTTCGCCTCGTCTTCAGCTGCCTGAGCTGAGATACGACGTGCCATAACAGTGAGGGATTTACGTTTCTCGTTCATACTAGACAACCTTGGCGGATGTGCGGCGATAAACTCTCGCTGCTTCTGGAAGAGCCTTCCAGCGTCAATGACCAGATCACTCTTGATGGGGACGAGCCAGCGGTCGATGCACGTCCGTGGGATACATAACAGCATGGTTTCAGCGTCTGCGTACATGTCCGATGCGCCAGATCCGCGAGGCTTCAGACCGAATATATCGCCCGGAACGTACAGCTCTGGCATGTGCTCCCCCTTGTCCAGCATTGTGTCTCTCAGAGCACCATGCACCACGACAAACAGCTCATCTGTTTCCTTGCCTTCTTCCAGGATCAGTGTCGGGGTTTGCGATGGAAAATGTGCCAACTCCATGGCGTGGCTCATTCGCTCCAGCACGAGAGGCGGGAATTGAAAGAAAGCCTTGCAGACGACGCTGTCAACGCTGAGCCGCCACAGAAGCTGCTGCAGATCACTGACGGAGCGTTCCTCCGGCATCTTCGACGCAAAAAACGACGGTGCCCAATCGACCAGAGCCGATGGTGATGGTATTGCTGTGTGCATGGACGCGTGCTCTCTCTCGTGCTTCAGCAGTGCGCTGTACTGCTGTAAGACGTGGTCTTCCGTTCTTTTTTCAAAGTACAGAGCGTACGGCACGAGTAGAACTTCGGTCTTGTCTTCTCCAGACACAACGCGAATGGGTAATTGGTTTGCTGCGGCCGGGTGAGGGTTCACTGACACCTGACTGGACCCCGCCGTTCCTGACGAGGCTACAGTCGTGAACAATTGGTCGAGGCCAAGTCCGAGTGTCTGGTCGCCGAGTGTTTGGCCGCGGCGTATGGAGAACAGCGGCGTCCGGCGGAATGCGATCGCGTTACTCGTGCTGGAATCCAAGGACTGACTAGTTGTCAGACTTCGACTGCTGGCATTGCTATCACTGTCTTCGTCGTCGCTGTCGTCGTCCTGATCCTCGTGTTTATCATTGCCAGTCCAATAGATATCCAGCCGCCCAGATATCACGATTGCAAAGGCATTGATGGTTGATGCGTTGCCAGATGACGCGAACACTGCTTCACCACGCGGCACGAGACGCCGGAGTGCACACTGTATCAAAGCCTGTCGTGCTGCATCTGAAAAAGGTGTGAAGATCGCCAAGTGTGAGATGTCTGTGGACGCCGCTTCCTGTCATACCATCGATGTCAAACGCAGCAGCGTTAGCAAGGCACGGGGTGACTGAGAGCCGTAGAACGTACGCGTCTCGAGCTCAGCGTTCCGCGATCAAACACGAGGCTGAAGCGGTGAACGGCTCGATCGAGCGTGTCCTACAGCCATTTCATGAAAGTCAACAGCGCATCCCAATCCAGACGCATGATCTGCTCCTGCTAGTTGTTGACCTTCTTGAACACGATGGCACGGGTTTGCTCTTGTGCGTGCTAACGAATTGAACGCAGCGTTAATCGACGACACCAAAGCAATCAATCGCAGCTCTTCTACGTACAATTCCTCGACGCCTGAGCCACCGGACGTCGACGGACGACGACGTGATGGATGGCACTCCAATTAGTAGATCGTCGAAACTGCATAGTGCTACATGTAACAGCTATCGGTTGGCCATCGATCAGTGTGGAGGTGGTGGCGAGTGTGAACTGGGCTCACCTCCTACGGAGTACGTGGCCTGGATCTCACCGAAGTCGACGAGCACGCCGCGCCGCCTGTTTTGCCTCGCGTTCCAATTTGAAAAGCTCTCGTTGGTGTCGTCGCGCTGGCTGAACGGCTTGTTAAAGTAGCCGCACAGCGATCCTTCAATCTGGAGATCAATGGACGCTGTCACCACCTCACGTCGAAGGCTTCGTGCGACTGATCAAAGTGCCACTTACGATAACGAGAGCGTTGGAATCTAATATGACGGGATCTTCTTGGTAGCAGAACACGTCTCCATCACGTAAAGCCTACTCAGCATCACAACTACATGAGGAGAAGGAGGGAGGCGGTAACCAATAGCAGATGCGCACAAACCAGCACAGTGCATTCGGTAGCCAGGTCTGCGATAGCATAAAGCGGTGTTAGACGGCAGGTTTCTGTCTCTTGCACAGCAGGCGTTTCGGTCACCGGCGTACAATGCAGCGCGTGTGGAGAGACTTGAGAGAGCGACTCGAGGGATGCCAGGAACTGAGTGATCACGACCAAATCCAAGTCATTGCGGAGCCGTGGCCTGCAGCACATTGACGACCGTGAACATGTTAGCAGAGAATATTCCCCGCCTTTCGTTGAGCTACGCACGACTTCTCAATGGCAGAGAGTAGGAGCTGCTCCTTCAGCGCTGCGATAGCTGGTGGATCGCTTTGCAGTCCACCGGAGGCGAACGCGCCAGGGCGCTTGGCTACTAACGGCGTGGCCATGTCTGCTACAAGTATATCGACCCTGCGGTGAATCAGCCATGCTGTTCAGGGTTCCAGTGGTTTGTTCCAAACGGCAAATTGAACCTCAGCGTCAACTAAAAATACGTTTAGAGGAACCAGTGAAACTGTAGCCATGTTGTGTCACACGTCGCAGATATGGATGTGAGATCGTGAAACTTCAACTACTTTTTTGTCTGTCGTAAGCGAACGCGAACAACTCTTCTTGGTCCGTAACGATCTACTGGTTGTGATTGAATCGGCTTGCAGTGGGTGTTGGTGTTGCAACAGAGGATGGTGGGAATGTCGGCAGAAGAGATACGTTCTCCGTGCGAAGATCACTTGGCATCCACGACACTCCAAGACCCTGGACAATCAGTTGTACGCTGGGGAGGGCTGTTAGCTGTGGTGTCGGTCTTGGAGGGAAGACTGGCAGCAACGAGACGTTTCCAGTACGCAGATCGCTTGGCATCCACGAGACGCCAAGGTTGCGAGCCCCCGGCACGACGCTAGGTGACATTACCGGCGTGTCCGAAGGCTGTACTGCCGTTGGTGGAAATGTCGGGAGGAGGGAGATCTTGCCAGTGCGGAAGTCACTTGGAACCCACAAGACGCCCAGCGAGCGAGCATCACCCACTGCATGAAAAACGTCACTGTCGAGGTCGTCCGCTCGAGCCGGCTCATCGAGATGTGACAGCGATGCCAGAGGTGGTACGTCGTCCACGCTGGAGAAGTCGGCACTCCGCAGCATCGGTTGGCGAAGAGCTTCTGTCTCGACGGCATTGGTGTGGATATATGCAAGCGTGGCACAGACAAAAGCTGGCGAGGTCCACGTAGAGATCTTCATGGAGGTTGACGGAAGCGGTGTCGTGGATGGGGGAGAGTCTTGTGGTCTCTGGTGCTGAAGAGCGAAAAATGGATAATGAGAACTGAACGGGAGGCTGCATCCAGCCACTGTATACGGCATCCGCGTTTCAAGAGACCGAGTTCAACACCCAACAGCAAGAGACTCTGCATCCAGAGGCCGAGTGGGGTGAAGAGACTTCGGCGGATCCGAACGTGCAACTAATTAGCTTAGGTTAGTATGTGTTATTAGCCTCTTCTCGACATAAAAAATCACGCGCTGAACTTTCTCTTCATCCGTCAGAATGGCGTCGGGGATTGCCACCTCCGGCGCTGCAGATGCTGCCGCTGTCGCGCACCCTCCACCTCCACAGCCCGGAGATACATTGCAGCATATGCGTGCAGACTCTGCGGGTGCACTAGCGTCTTCTGAGGACCAACAGGCGACCCGCACGACCAACAAAAGCCTGGTACGCGTGGCTCGGTCTCATGATCTCTCTCTCTCTCTCTCTCTCTCTTCACTCACAGTACGCATTGGTCGTCCAGATCTTCCACATCTCTCTGCTGTACAACATGGTCCTCTGTCACGAGCACGTGCGACCATGGTGGAGCAGGATCCTGCCCCACCTCGTACTCGGTGCGCTGCCACTGCGAGAG
Organism: Pythium utonaiense; assembly: GCA_023334595.1. NCBI lineage: Eukaryota > Oomycota > Peronosporomycetes > Pythiales > Pythiaceae > Pythium > Pythium utonaiense. The sequence goes on from JAADVE010000559.1 coordinate 10,186, forward strand.
AAGCAGCATCTAGAAATGGTGGAGCTCTCATTAGCAATGTGGATGAGGCCAGTTGAGGCTAATTTCATTTTTTGGTCGTTCACAGCTCACTCAGCAAGAAGGCGTCCGCGCTGTCGTGACGATGAACCAGCCCACAGAGCTGCTTCCCAACTGGCTCGGTACTCCTGTCACTGCTGGTGAGTCTTCTATCCCAGCGTCCATGGCCGCGAACCCACAAAGCTAACCTGATTGTCCCAACGTGTTAAGAGGACTGGGCCAAGGCCAACGTCGAGCAGTGCTTTGGTCACACGGGCGACTTCCGACCCCCAAGCGTTGAGACCATCCAACAGTGCGTGGCTTTTCTCCATGCTCAGATCGAAGCGGAGCACACGACGTACGTCCACTGCAAGGCTGGGCGGGGCAGAAGCACCGTGGTTGTGCTGGCGTACTTGATGAAGCACCACGGGATGACGTTGGACGACGCCCACGCATTCGTTATCAAGAGGAGGCGCCACATCAGCCTCCACCCCAAGCAACGAGCGATCCTGACTGCGTTCGCAGCGACAATTAAAGAGAACGGAAGCTAATCAAAGCGCCGAGGGAGGCCATTCAATACGTACGCAGACGCGTTTGTTCCTGGTGGTGCGCCAATGTGGTCGCACACGACCTCCCCTCGAAGATATCCGACCTCAAGGCCCGCCCGCCAGACACGAAGGGAGAACTCACGCTCGAAAATGTCTGTATCTTCCTGGAAAGGTCCCTGGTCTCTGTCTTCTTCCAGCTCTCTGAGCACGATATGGAGCTTACGTAGATCCCACACACCAGGATTGAGTGAGAAGCCTGGCCAGTAGGAGAACTCGTGGCTCGGATCTGTAACAGCGAACTCGTGGACAGCGTACTGGACGACGTGGCCGGATGGGGTGGTCAGCTGAGCAGCGTACCCACTGTCTTGGTCGTTGATGAGCACCTGAGCAAGTCGTGTCGATCGCAGTATAGCCAGCGCGTCTAGTAGGAAGCGCCCATTAGAGTGATGCCTTCGAAAAGCCCAGTCATCTTCGAGGTACATGACGTAGCGAACGCCTTGGATTGCGCGTAGCGCAATATTCAATGACCTTGCGTGACCCTTGTCGTCCGGAGACTTCAAGATGAAGCGGAAGCTCGGGTACTCCCGCTTCATCCGCTGGCGATCGTCCTCAGAGGAGTTGTCGTCGACAACCATACGCTCGCAGAACCAATCGTGCCACTGAGAGCTCCGTGTGATTCCTAGCACGCGTGTGAGCGACGCCATTGTTTGTAAGAAAAGCGAAAGGCGTTTGCATGTCGTCACGATCAGTGCGATGCAGTCACGTTTTTGATCGTGGACTAGTTCTTCAGAGGAGAATTCTCGTGGCGGCACGATCGCACGATGCCTTCTCCATTCGTGTGCCGTGTGCTGAGGAACCCGAGCTGACGCAATCGACAGTGCTAGCGAGGTCAACTCATCCTCACTTGCTCTTTGGAACTGGGCTGGAAGTCTCTGTATCGCAGTTCTGACTTGCCATCGAACGACTTGGTGCAGATCATCACCCGCGCGAATTTCAATCGCTAGAGAAGATCCGTAAACGTCAGGTAGAACGAAGAATGAGTCCACAACGCGATGAAGGAAGCGCTGCTGCATGTTCCACAGCAGCTTCCCGAGATACGCTGCCTGGAGAATGTCGCTGGTCAGGCTCTCCGCGATTTGGAAAGGATCGTCGTGGTCAGAGAGCCGAATTGACTGCATGGCTGGCGCTGACACCATCCCGTGAACTCGGATCTCGTACATAAGGCGTGGCTGAAGTTGACCTTGAGGCGCTTCGTAGACACATGAGAGAGTCGTTCTGTGTGCGTCCGAGATTGGTGGCTGGGGAGCGTCGTTCGCCAGGATCAACTTAAAGAACCTCTCCCACTCGCGAACGACTGGATAGTTGCTGCCCGCGTACAGCTTGTAGTTATTCCGGAGGATTCGGTCCCTTAAGATGAGTCTTTTGGTCATGTTTTGTAGCAGTTCTACAGCGGCTTCTACGACTTGATCTTCGGTTTCGAACATGCAGCACTTTGCACCGATACCCATTCGCCGATACATCGCCAGAGTCAGTTGCAGAATGGTAGTGCGGGACGTGAGCCCCAAGATCGGAGTGCCTACGGAGAATACTTCGAAGCTACTGCGTCCACCACCGACGGGAAACGGATCCAAGACGAGGTCGCTCATCGCACACACAGCCAGGAACTCTGTCTGGTTCAATGCGCGCACGAAGAAGATGCGTCTATACACCTCCGCACTGATGACACTTCCTCGTCGCCACCGTCGAGTGAGTTGCTGTACAAGAAGCGGCTTTGCTCCGATGGGAAGCACAAGGAAACTGGATCTCACGGATGAAAGCACGCGCTGGATGATGAAATCAAAGTCCGGGTGGAGTTTGTACAGCGTCTGCGGCACCAGCACCATGTGAGCCATTAGGGATTTGTCCGGCAGGCCAAGCGATGCTCGAGTGAGGTCAGAGTGAGGAGGTGGAGGACGAGGAAACACTGTGGTGAGGCCGTCCATCTCGAACAGGCACTCAGTGTATCTCTCGTGGTCTTCTTCTCTGTCTTGATGCTGGCGGAAGAGCTTGGACGACACGAAGTAGTCGACAGAATCGATGCCACTGGTGATTGCGTGGCCCCAGAACGCGACTGAGCGGAGCGCGAGATGGGAAAACGCGAGAAAGTAGCTGGCCGCATGCATGCCAAGCTCGCTGAAGACTAGGATATCCAGCTCCAACGATGAAATGAGGCGTTGGGAAGCGCGAAGATCAACTGACGGAAGCACAAGCGACTTGTCCACCAACTCCAACACACTCCTCGTAAGCTTGTCGTGAACCATGCTGTCGAAGGTGATCGCAATGACCTCAAACTGGTCCCTGGACAGATATCTCATGACTCCAGAGATCAAGAGCCCGACGGAGTGGTGTCGAAGAAATGTGGATAGGAATCCTACGCGGATCCTACGTCGCATTGCCACCGTGAACGACGGGAATGAAACGCTCAGCTTCTCGTGGCTTGTGATGAACTCGTAACGCGTTTGTCGGCCCTCGGCCACGTGAGGGGCGACAAAGTTCAGATATTCACCAGCGTTTGCGCGGTAAATCTGGGCAAACTCATAGCGAATGTCGCGGTCGTGGAAGCCTTGGTAGATCGCGTAGTATCCCATCGACCCGCTGCCGATCGTCGTCAACGGATTTGGAAGATGCCCACGATTGTGACGACAGTGCGCGATTCCAGCTTCGTACTGACTTCTCGAAGCTTGGATGTCCTCACGCGAGTCGTAGATCATACGAAAGTGGTTAAGCGCAAGCTGGAGGCAGATCGACCGCTGCATCGGGCCCGGACGAGCCAATTCTTCGGCCCGGAGGAGCAACGACTGTGATTCTTCAGAGTCTCCTCTTGATCCAACAATACCCGCAAGGCTGGAAAGTGTCTCCACTGAGTCCGCTTTGATCTGCAGGACTCGGCGCCAGTAGCTTTCGGCTTGTATGTCGTTCCCGGTGTCAAAATGGATTGCCCCCGCATTGTGCAGCAGCCGGGTGTCGTCCGGTCGAAGCTTCAGTGCTCGCTCGGTGACTTCCATCGCATCGCTCAGGCGTCCAGCATTTAAGAACAGCAACCCCAAGTTGCCCAGAGGTTCGAACGCATTCGCATCAGTCGCAGCTGCGTACTGGAAGCTCTCAATGGCTTGGGTGTAGTGTCCGAGCTCCATGGACAGCATCCCCACAGTGTTGTGCGCGTGCACTCGCTCAGCAGATCCAAACACATCGCTACTCGTTGTTTCTCCACTCGCTACTGCCTCACTGAGATGCAGTGCGTCTCGGAACTTGCTGATGGCTCGACTCTTGATGTCGTCGCTGGCGTGGGGGCCTTCGACCTGATCGACGCGCGGGGCTATGTGCCTCATGAGCAGGTCCGCGTGCTGGAATTGCGTCCACATTCGAAGCTCCAGGTGGGACGATGTGCTGTTGCACGTGCCTTCTATGATAGCCGCATACACTCCATCCGCCTGCGTGTATCGCTGCTGTCGTCGCTCCCGTTGTGCCTTCGCAAACAGTCGATGTAGCTCCTCCATCGAGCGGCTACCGCACTCCGTAGCATCTCGCTCGGCCTCGCGCACACGCCGCATTTCAGTCCACGGCTCGGCATCTCTGCCACCCACCGCCACACCAGCCTGCCATTGCCATACGCTTCCCATGAACACTGCCAGCCACACCGCTACGCGCGCCATTTCCATCTTCTTTTTTTCTTTCGAGTTGATGCGCATCTCTTCGGAGACCGTTGGGATCTTTCTGAGTCTCTCTGATGCGATCAGATGGCTTTTCTGAGTCGATCGCCGCACCCATTCGACGAGCAGCGCATCACGTCACCACCGACGCAGCACGCAGGATGCTGGACACGGAGCCGCTGCTGGGACTGCTCGTGCCTTTTCTCACGCTCCGCGAGCTCTGGAGCGTGCGCGGCGTGAGTCGCCACTGCCTGGCCACGCTGCCTCGCCACACGTGGCGTCTCGTGGGCGAGAGCTTCGACGACGCGGACGCTCTGGCGCGGGTCGTCGACTACTTCCCGGCCGCCCGCGATGTGTCGCTGCAGCGCGTCACGGTGCCCGTGGAGCGGCTGAATCACGTGCTCACGCAGTTCGACAAGTGGAAGCTCACGCAGTTGGAGCTCATCCACGTGTGGAATCTCACGGATGCCGATGTGCGGCTCGTGACGGAGAAACTGGCGGGTACACTCGAGAAGCTCACGCTTCGCCAGTGCTTTCGGCTCACGACGCCCGCGATTCGAGGAGGCATGGCGCTCAAGTCGGTGACGGTGGAAAGCTGCCTGGTGACCCAGTTCCATGACGACACGACCTGGCCGGCGCTGCAAGAACTTCGGCTATCGTCGCGCGTGCTGACGACCATGAACGCCCGCCATCTACTCCGCAAGCAGCTAGCCCAATCACGGATCCAGACGCTCGATCTGTCCGACTGCTTTATCGTGGAGCAGCTTCTGATCGATCCAGGAGAACTCCCGTATCTCCAGACGCTACTGCTGCGGAGCTGTCTAGCGATGCAGCGTGTCCACGTCGCGTCCGCGACACTGCAGGTCCTCGATCTCGCGCTGTGTGCTGAGATGGAAGTCGTGGTGTTAGAGCTGCACAGTGTCAAGCGACTAGACCTATCATATCTTCAGAAGCTCACACACTTGTTCCTACGCTCGGACTCGCTGGGTCTTCTCAATCTTCGAGCATGCAGTAAACTCACCCAGGAGAACCTGCGCGTCGAGTGTCCTGCGATCGTAGCGGCATACGTGGACGGCACCAAGATCCAGCGGCAGGATCTGCAGTACACTCCCAACGACGTTGTGATGTAAATGGTGGGTTGACATTCGTGTTTAACGTGTGAATAGATGTCTCTATCGTAACTATTGTGCCGATCATCAACGAACCAATCATTCGCGATGACTTCTACTGCGACTTCTACTGCGACTTCTGCTACGGTGGCTTCGCTTCCGACGTCGGCTCGTGCCCTCGCTATCACTTGAAGGAGAGGAAGATGCATCGCTTCTCGAGCGTCCTCGCCGTCTCTCTCGTCGCTCGTCCTCTCTCGATCTGCTCGACTTGCGGTGCTTCTTTCGATCATGCTTCTTTGACTTCTTCGACTTCTTACGGCTCTTGCTGCTCTTCCTTCCACTACGTTTCGACTCGCCATCCGAGTCAGTCGTGTCGCTACTGTCCACAACACGATCTCGCTTTCGAGACGCCTTCCGTTGGTGTTCCTCTTCCTCCAGCAACCGACGCAGACGCTCTTTCTCAAACGTGGCTGCCTCTTCTTCGGCTCGACCCTCGGCTCTCTGGTTGAGTGTGTGCCGCTCTCTGGACTCTCGCATGGTTTCTCGGCTACGTGATCTCGACTGCCGAAAGCCCACAGCTTTCACTACATGCTTTGAGTGGCCCAGCTTTCCCTTCGCTCGCAACAGTCCTCGGATTCCTTCTTCGTGCATCGGATCGATCAGTTTGGCACTTTCAAAGTCACGGATCGCGTCCTCGTACTGTCGTAACTCCATTAAAACGTGCCCACGCTTGACCAGCGCATCGACGTTGGTGTCGTCGAGTCGGATTGCACTGCCATATTCGATCAGAGCGTCCTTCATGCGCGCCTTTGCCCTCAACGCGTCTCCACGCATGACACGTTCATGCGACCACACTCTTTTCTGCTTTGTACCGAGCGAAACGTACGACCACGCGTCTCGCTCGTCTACCAGCGAGTCCACTCCGTGCGACTTGCCAGTAGTCAACAGCGATGCAAACTCGGTCTTCGACAAGCCACTGGCCTCCATCATTCGGTTCACACCCCGGAGATCGCTGAACGTCCAATCCCTCGCGATGACAGTGTTCGCGCAGTCTCGTTCATCATCGGCGCCATCTTCTTCATCATTTGAAGCACGTGCATCTCGAGCACGTTCGTGCGATCGTCTCTTTTGGTTGCAGGAGCTACTGAACTGCGCGACATCAAAGCCCCACACCGTCTCCATGGCCAGCAGCTCCAGCTCCTGCTTATCTTCCCACGCGGTTGTGACGGTGGCTTCA
>JAADVE010000560.1:0-16773 GCA_023334595.1 Pythium utonaiense
CGTGGAAGATGCTAGTACGCTGGTGGGCCGGCGGCGACGAGGTGGGGCACCGCAGCAGTCGCGAGAAGAATATCTTCGGAGCCTCCAGGAGCAAATCGAGCTCAAGAAGGTGGAGACACGCTGGTGTCGGGGATGCATGACACGCTGCACTGGGTCTGATGATCTCGTCTGCTTGATGTGGTAGAAACGCGAGGAGGCGGAGAGCACAACCCACGGAGGTCGAGGGAGACTTGGGAGAAGGAGGAATATAGAAGATGACGACTGCAGCGACGGTTTCTGGCCACCGCTTCCGACGCCGGCACGTGCAAGCGAGCGTACCTCTGACACTGCTCCAAGTGCAGCAGAGACATCTGAGAAGGCAACGCCAGGTTCTGGTGGGGATATGGAAGTGTGCGCTGCTGAGCCCATCAATGCTGTGACAACGGAAGCGAGGCCAGGGCCAGCTGTGAACCTGGCGGTCACGATGGATCCTGCAGCACTGTCAAAGTTGTTTGAGCTGTGCGAGGGTATGAAGCAGCAAAACGAAGAGCTGAAGCAGCAGCTACGCGATCAGCAGTCCGTGCTCGCAACTCTCGCAGGGACGACACCGTCATCGACGTCAGCACTAACACAGGCGAAGTCCGTCTTGAAGCAAGCTGCGCCTCCGAAGAAGAAGTTGTCGAAGCCGGATGTTGAGCAAACGAGTCGAGAGGTGAAGACGAAGACGCGGAAGAGTCCGCCACATTCCGCACAAACCAATCCAGCGGCATTGCCAGCCAAGCATACGTCGAAGAAGCTCACCCTTGCGAAACCAAAGGCAGTCGAGAAGAGCGAATCCTGTGACTCGACAGCACCCACACAGGCAGTTCCTGCCACCATCTCGAACCAGACGAAAGATACGTCCACTGCATTGCCGACTGCTGATCCGGGACCGGAATGCCTCCCTCCGCAGTCAAAGGTCACCAAGCCGAGTAGACTGGTTCAGCCGCGCGTCGTTCCACGTCTTCGATCAGCACAGCTACTGGCAGCAAAGACCAACAGCACCTTCGACATGCCTGGCACAGTTCCTGGTCCCGAGGATCCAACGACGCCGGAAAATTTCCCACCACAACCGCTCGCAAAGCCCCCTGAGGAGACTACGCAAACAGAGTCACCCCTGCAACACACTGGACCTGATCAAGACGCCGACATTCCGTCAGGACACGTTGAAGCAAGTGAGCCCGAGGCCGTCCAGGAGATTGATCACCCGACAATTTCTCTCCCTCACCTTCAGCCATCGCATCCGATCCGAAGGAAGAGCGTTCCGACCAGCCACGCACCAACCCGCGAGCGACTCTCGCTTCCTCTTCTCACGACGCGGTCGTCGTTCGTACAAGCCAAAGACGACTGCTTGGATCACAACGCCAGTAGCTCAAGCACGCAGCTGTTCCGCTCAGCCTTGACGTCTTCAATACGCCTCCGCACCTTCGATGAAGGAGATCTCGACGCCCAGTGTTCTTCAGTCGCAATGCTCGATGGAGCCAGTGCGATGATCCCTTTTAACTGCTCTGGTTTACCCCTGTAACTTGCATCACGACCGATAGCGATGCTTTGATCTGCTGCGGCTCGGGCTACGACTGCGGCTCCGCGACCGCGAGAACGAGCGCGATCGAGAGCGGGAGCGCCTGCGTCGCCGGGAGCCTCGATGGCTACCGCTGCTGCTCACGCTGGAGATCCTGTCGCGGTGCCGCCTCCGTCTCCTATCCGGACTCGCACTACGGCGACTACGACTGCGGCTTCTGCTCCTGCTGCGACTGCGGCTGGACCGACGAGGTCGTCGCCGTGAACTCTCCTTGCTGCTTCTGGAGCGACGTTCGTCGACCGACAGACTGCGTTCGCGAGCGTCACGCTGTCTCTCTCTTCCTTCGCTGTCCGCGCGCGTCGCTTGTGTGTCCTTCGACGCGTCCGCCTTCCCTTTGGCGGCCGCTTTGTCGCCTGCGAGCTGCACTTTCACACGTTTCCCCAGGATCTCGAGCGGATGTGCATCGTCAAACGTCTCCACAGCACGCCGGGCGTCGACTTCACGCTGGAACGCGATGAATGCGAAGCCTGGAGGCTACAGAGAGTGCATATACGCGGGTCAATGGCGCGTCACCACAGCAAAAGGGGAAACCAAGGGCCACGTGAACGCACTTTGCGAGCCACCCAGACGTTCGTGATCGCTCCAAACCGCGCGAACGCCTCGGTCAGATGCATTTCGTTGGCCTTGGGCTTGAGGTTCCCCACATACACGCGCGCAGCGTCCGCCAGCACGCTGTCATCGGCGTCCGTCGGCGACGCTCCATCCATCTTGGGCCGTGGGCTCATTTCCCTTCCGCCGGGTTTCCCCACCAGTCAAACCTTCCATTTATTATATACGTATTGCTTTAGGGAGGTACCTGTCTGACTGACATAGATTCAGTGACATATAGACCATCATTCCGCACAACGTATACGTACCGTCATTCTGGTTTAGAGCACCATCACTCTGGTTGCCCTAATGGGGAGGGATCGCAGAGAGGGAAACGCGGAGAAGGAAGCGGAGATGGAGATGGCGGACATGGCGAAGGAGATCGAGGCGCTGGAGCGCGTGCTCTTCCGGCTCGCGAGTATTGACACGGACGAGCGTCTACTGAGCGTGCTGGATGCGCTGCTGCCGCAGCTCCTGCGGCTTTTCCCAGCGTCCACGGCCACGCCCATCGAGTTCCAGCTCAAAGACAAGGTGCGATATGCGATGGAAATGGAAAACGATGCGTTCGTGCGGGACGGGTGTTGACGTGTGTGTTGCTGGAGGGAAGATTCTGCAAGTGATCACGCACATCAAGACGCGTCTGCACGCGATTCCGGCGCCGCGGCTGCCGCTGCGCCAGCTCAGCGCCATTCTGGAGACCGCGCATCCAACGCAGTCGCCGTTCGCAGCCAACTTCGCGTTCCTCTTCATCGGTACGCACACTTCGTTTGCATGAAGGTGTCGCCATAGGTCTGATCGCTGTACTGCACCTGACAGAAATGGGGTTCTCTGCGGCGCCGCGTGAGGAACAGGCCGCCGTGCTGGCCACGCTGGCCAAGAGTCTGCCGCGTGCAGGCGACGGCCAGCAGGAGACGTTCTTCCGGCTTCTGTTGAGCACATTTCCAGACTCCACGGGTGATGCCAGCGAGATCCTGACGAGCAAAGACGCTGCAGACATCGTGCTCGGTTTCCTGTTGGATCTGGTGTTGTACCAGCCCACGGGCGAGAATGCTGTGGCGTACGGGCTTCTGATGCCGCGGCTCGAACGCCTGCAGCGCGTGAAAGTGACGGCGCTGAAGCGTGAGGCACTCTACGACTGCCAGCTCCACGCACTGCAGTTTGTCAAGCACCTCGGGCCGTCGCATCCGTCGAGGGTGCTCCATTTTGTTGCCGGCGCAGCTTCGTTCCACCACACCATCAAGTCTTTTTGCGAGGACCAGCTGCAGCGCGTGGTTAAGGATGAAGACCTTGCTGCCCTCGAGGATACCACCATCTGTAAGGACCTGATGACGCTCATCCTCTCAAGCCAGGCCGCGTCCCAGGGGCGTCCATGGCAAGGACGTGATGCAATTCTCCTCAGTAACCGCACGCGGGTAGCGGACACAAGCATCTTGGCTGCCGTAAACGTGTTGAAGGCATCCAAGGCTGCGGCTAATGCACTACCGCTGGTACTGCAGGTGATTTGCCAGCTCATGTTTGGCGAAGAGCCATCTCGGGCTCAGAACGTCATGCACCGTATCAAGATTGCAGGTGTGAAGCTGTGTGAGTGGGTCTTTCACCATTGTGCAGAGCCCTACTTGGTTCAGCTGATGGGTCCAGTGCTCCTCCCAACGCTGCTGCGCACGCTAATGGACCCAAACGCGGATCTCGACGTCGCCAACGCGGCGTTTTGGCAAGAGTTCCGGCAGTTTATCTACGAGAGTATCAGTGTGTTGGCATCGAGAGCGCCATCGTTGGTCACGGGCACCGAACAAGCATTCCAGGTGCTGCTCGTGAGGTGTCTGACAGAGGAGGCGAACAGATCTGGCGCGAATGCACTAAAGGCCATGAACGCGCTTCGTGGAGCATTTGAGGCAAGTGGAGAGAATGCAGTGCTAGCGAAGATTCAAGCAGAGCTCATCGGGCTGCTGAAAGGAACGAGGCTGTACGATAGTGCGAGTAACTACCAGCGCGTGCGAACCATCGTCGGCGAGTGGGCAGCAACTCTCATTTCTCACCCAAAACGCCGAGTTGGAAGCGATGACGTGAGTCTTCGCTTCGCGTTGCTGCGGCTCTGTGGTGACAGTGATGAAGGCGCTCGGATTGCGGCGAACAAAGCGCTGTACACAACGCCTTTGCCGTCTCTAGCGTTGCTGGCTGAAGCTCTACAATCTCTGGTTGGTGTAGGTGGGTCACCCAACCTTCAAAACGCTCTTGGTGTGCGCGAGGCACAGCACTGTCTGCACTTTTTGCATACGGTCATGAAGAAATCTCACGACGCGATGGAAGATATCGCATCGAATGGAGATCAAGCGCGTCGGGATGTCGTCCAGTATTTTGTGCAGACCCTGCTGCAGAAACCGTCGGAGGCGTCATCCAAGCGAGATGTAGCCGTGCTCTACAAGGATTTGACAACCCAACTCTTGGAGCTTCACACCGAGTTTCCTGATACGGTCGTTAGTCTCTTGCAGGGAAGAGCAAGGGATATTGTAGAGACAATGTCGCGCACGGGTGCCATCCGTGCGACGTTACTGCGTCTTGCAACAATTTTCGAGTGGAGTCTGTCATCCATCCAGACCAACGACGAGCAGAATGTGCTGGAGACCTGCAAGTTGACGTTGAAGGATTCATCAGCGATGGGCAGCGATGCTTGTGGAGCGCTGTACGCGATCGGTACTGCAGTGAACGTCTACTCCCGGCATATCGCTGAAACCCCAACACGCGACGAGTTCATTCGCCAAAGCATCAATCTCCTTGCTGCGTCACTCCAGGCTTCGGTGACAACAGTATCGAACTTCTCTGTGCTTCCACGTGGGGAAGACGCGCTGAACAACTTATTTGATCGACTCCGTAGCTCAATCGACGGTGTCGGCCTTGCTGGTAACTGGAACGAACTGTTGCAGAATTCATCACCGACGGCCGAATATGAACAGATTAAGAAGGCACGTGCAGATACTCTCACCCAGCTGCGCGCGATTCTCGGTTGGAAGCTCGATGGTGTGACATCTGACGGCAATGTGAAGCAGAAGCTGACGGTAACTCGTATGGTGGCGTTGGGGGCGGTGGCCCAGGTGACACGCCAAGCAACGTGGCCGCAAGTCGACAAAGCTGCGTTGGACGAAATACTGGAAACGATCATCCAGCAAGGAAGTGTGTCGGATGCAGAGCTTCAGTTTGCCGTTGGTCACGCGCTGGTGGAAGTCGGCACATGCTTTGTTGGAGATGACGCGACGACCATGACGACAGAGCTCATCACTCGCGTGCTTCGCGATTGCGCAGATGCACGTCAGCCTTCCGTGCGTCGAGCTGCAACAACCTGGCTGCTGTGTATGTGCACTGCAGGACTGGGCTTGGAATCCGGTTCAGCTGCATCAACTTGGAGCAAGACTTTTCATTCACCAGACGTCGCGAAGACGATCGTCGATGTGCACGAATTCTTTGTGACGATGCTGAACGACGCTGACCCAGTTACGACCGAGGTCGCAGTGAAGGGACTGGCGTATTTGCGCCTGAAGGCACCCTCGACTGAAGTTGGTGACCAGTTCAGCGATAGCTTGTTCCGTCGTTTGCGTTGCTTTCGAGCATTTGCTCCGATCACGACGCCAGGTGGAAGGCAAGCGGTCAACGATGATGATGACGAAACGATGGATGTTCCCCCGCCAGCTCCCACCCAAATCAACGGAAATGGAAACGGGGCTGCGCCGCCTGCGCCGAGGACACTTGACACAGTGGAGAACGTCGCGTATCGTGAAGTGAGCAACGTGGCTGCAGATATCGGTGATCCGGAGCTCATGTACTCGCTGCTGTACTTGAGCACGACGAACCCGATCTGGCAAGCGCTGTCAGTCGCCGGCATCGAGTCCGCATCGTTTTCAGCAGATTCTTTCTCATTTTTGACGGTTGATCGTCGCTTCCGTAAAGCCATCATCGAGCGAGCGAGTACGCAGTGGATGTCAGACGCCTTCGAGCATCGCAAGAAGTTAATCCCGTGGCTCTTTTTACTCAAGAACCACTCGAATTCCAAGGTTTCGGAAGTCATGACTAATCTGTGGAACTTCGCAAAGGGCGAGCTCGTGGTCTCGACATCTCAGGAAAAGTCGCTTCTGACTCAGCAATGGGAGACCATTCTCCAGTTCCTGCTATCCAAGCTTGAGCACTCACGGAACTTCAAATACCGAGAAGCATGCTGTGCGGCACTGATCGACTTGCTCAACGGAGCCAACGCCGAAGATGTGGAAGGCAGCTTCGTTCGCCTGTGGAAGCTCACATCGCGCTCCGTCGACGACATCATGGAGGCCGTTGCCGTGGCAGGGCTGAAGCTCTTCAAGGCCTTAGGCGAGCTAAGTCTCCGCATTGCCGTGAAGCACGAAGGTTGTCGCCGCGAGTTGCTCGACTACTTGATCTCCCAGGGCATGGTGACCAAGAACGTCGTATGCCGTGCTCTGAGTATTGATCTGTTGCTTCGTCTCGTGAAAGAAGTTGGCGCTAGTGCACTACAAGATAGACTCGGCGCGCTGATGCTGCAGCTGTTGGAGTATCTGTCGTCACTGGAAATGCCCGAGTTGCAGTACGCCCAGTTCCACGTCGACAAGAAAGACCAGTTGGAACGTCTTCGCGTTTCTTTGAGCCAAAGTGGCCCTGTAGGCCAACTGCTCGACCAGTGCATGCTGAAGCTCAAGTCCCTTGCTGCAAGTGATGATACCAGCTGCACTCGAATTGTCGATGAAATCTCCCGGGGCGTCTCAAGTCTGCTCAAGTTTGGTGTCGGTCTGAACACACGCGTTGGAACTGCCAACTTTGTGGCGACGCTTGCGACAGAACTGCCGTTTGAACTTCGAAAATGCGGAGGAGCAGAGCTGATCCTCGCACGAGCATTGATGCCGTATGTTAGCGAGCGGTCGGCAGCGGAGAACGATCTGTACGGCGACGAAGACGCAAGATACGACTCGAAAGACGGCTCGTCCAGTGGCAACATCAGGGACGGGCTTGTGCTGCAGAGCTACCTTCGAGCTGCATCGTATCTGAGCCCGTTGGCTGAACCCGCGACGGTCAAGAGATATGTGCGATCCGCGATCTTTGCTGTGCATCGACGTCGAGCGGAGCAAAGCTCTGATGAAGCCTCGGCCGCGTCAGTAGAGAAGGGATTCGCTGATGACGACACGTACACGAGCCGTTATCTCTTGGTGAGTGCGTTGGCGACCAAGGAACTGCTCGCAAAATGCCCACCAATCACCGACGCGACGACATTGGTCTCAGCCGACAACCGTAACGAATGGTACAAGGCCGACGTGTTCCCAGCAGCGTTCATCGGCCAGTTTGCATCGTCTGAAGCTCTTCGTAACGTGTGGACAGCAGTGCTCGAGGACTTGCCACCGCGGATCACGTATGCAGAGACAGCTCTCGATGCTACGCTAGCGGTGTTGGCACGATGGATCCGTCATCCGTCGTGGGATACTCGCCGCCAGGGAGTCAAGGCGTTGCAGGCGCTGTTTTCCACTGGATCTTCGTACCGATCGAAGCTCACGCCGCACCAAACAGACCAGATCTGGAACGAGCTCCTTGCGGCTGTGCCCGGTCGCTTGTGGCGTGGGAAGGGTGTGATTCTGGAGGCGCTTGTTGCCCTTGCGGGTGTGCGTGTAGACGAGTGGACGAAACTGTCCACGTTGCTGATGGACGAGTGCGATCGCGCATGGAAGAACCGCGACCTCGAGTATCTGGAAAGCGGCCTTGTGAGTCTCAGTGCTCTTGCAAACGCGATGCCAGCGACGCTTCCATCGACTGCGTCACTCCGCCTCCAGATCGTGTCAGACATCCAAAGTCGTTTGGACGTGTGGCGAACACCAAGCGGTGAAGGCGAGGACGCTATCGGATTACCCCCCATGCTTGTCAAGGTCGTGTTTGAGACTGTTGGCGCTGTCTTCCCCGACAAACTCGCTGATGATCTCGACCAGGCCTCCGCTCAAACGACGGAGCTCCTTCAGTGGTTGGATGCGTGCGTGAGCCACGCCTCATTCCACGTCTGGAGTGTGCGCCGCAGTGTGTTCGTGGCGACTGCTAATGTAGTGCGTGGTGCCCCAGCAACTGCCTTCTCCAGCCACCACACCATCAATAAGCTGGTGGAGCGCAGCTGTGGAGAGTTGGGCGTGGGCGACGCCAAGTACTCGATGGTGCGCATCGCTGCGGGCGACGTGCTCGCGGCGTTGGCCAGTCGCCACGCAGAGCCAGCGGTCGGCCTGCAGCTCACTGCCCACCGCGAGCGGCTCAGTGCTGCAGTGGACGTGCTGCGTGGAAGCGAAGAGCCCAAGGAGCAGCAGGTCGCAGCCCAGATCTTCACGCAGCTCACGCAGTCGGCAGCGGCGTAAGGCAGTGACAAGGGAGACTTGGAGGTGCGTAGGGATACATATTCAAATCAGTGTATTAACTCAGGAGAAGTAGATGACCACTAAACTGATGTTCAGCCTCGGTGTGTGGCCTACAAGCTCTTGCCATGGAAGGCCTTGACGTTGATCTCCACTTGCTTCATCACGCGCTCGAAGAAGGCCTTGCGGTAGCCGAGCGAGAACATGACTTCCAGCAGCACGAACATGGGCGCCGTGATCACGGCCTGGTCCAAGCTGTCGAGCAGCGCGGGCTTGCGGCGCTCGAAGACACCGTGGCCGATGAACTGGAGGATCCACGCAATGACGTGGATGGGGAGTGCGATCTCCCAGCCGGCGACACCGTAGAGAGTCGGCGCGTTCTGCGCCCAGTAGTTGGCGAAGATGTACGACGCGAACACGAGCGCCGCACCGATGGAGCCTGCACTGTAGGCGACATACATACGAAAACGAGAGAGAAACAGCGTTAGTGAGTAGAGGCGATGGATCAAGGGGCTTGACGGCCAGGAGGACGTACACCAAGTCCAGCGCGATGTACCAGGCCATGTAGATGGCCGCGGCCGCGGCCGAGATGTTGAGTACCATGTACTGGCCGAGCGGCAGGTCCTTGAGGAACGCCGGCTGCTCCACAAGCGGCGCCGACTCGGCCATCATCATGGTGGCCGTGATGAGAATGGGCCAGATGCACGCGAAGTGGATCCACTGGTTCGTGGGGTTATGGTGGTACGACATGTAAAACGTCACCTGCTTCTCCAGGTCGAAGCGGTCGGAGATGCGGCCCATGGCGGTGGTTCGGATGCGTGTGGGTACAACTCGTGTCGAGTGGGGGCGAGCGGGCAACTTGTCGAATGAACTGATCGCCGCTGCTCAACTGAGACGGAGAACGAGGAGCTCATCAAGAATCCGAGGGTGATTATTCCAACACGGAGTGATGTGGTTGGCTGATTCTTCGAATGGGATCGTGTGATTGGAAGATACTCGTCGATGAGACGCAGTCCAGCCACAACTTCAACCAGGAATTCTGAAGGGTGCACAACGAGCCTGGCGGTGAGCTCGTGCGCTTTGTACCCACGACCACGGACTGGATCACACGCTCACGAACTGTATTCAACTACACGATTACACTGTTTGGCGAGAGCTGTACTGGTCACGGAGCTTCTCGTAATGGCGGATCTCGGCGGGCGAAACGGACGGCACGACCTGGCTGAGCGAGGTGAGGAAGTGGCGCTGGGCCACGCGCACCTTGAGTTCCTCATCTGTGTAGCGATTCAGTAGCACGCGCACTGTCGCCGGTGTGGACGAGTAGCAGTCCTCAGCGTTAAGCTCTTCGAGTTGGCGGTCCAGTTCGTCCACGCGGTCTTTCAACGCTGCAGCCAATGCCCCCGAGCACAACGCGTAGAAATCGGCGCCCGTGAAGTTGAGCGGACAGCTCTCCACCACGTCCTCCAGCACTACGTCGTCGTCCATTGCAAACTTGCGCGTGAGAGCCTGCACCACCTTGAGCTGAGCCGGCTTCTCCGTGCAGATACCGAGGTACAGCAGTCGATCGAAGCGGCCTGGTCGTAGCAAGCCGCTCTCGATGAGGTCGGGTCGGTTTGTCGCGCCGATCACGAAGACCTGGTCGCTGCCTGAGCCACCGGCGGCACTGAGGCCGTCGATCTCCGTGAGCAGTTGAGAGACCACACGATCCATCACACCGCCAGAGTCCGAGCCGCGACCTCGCATTGGCGCCAGTGAATCCAATTCGTCGAAGAACAGCACGCACGGCCGGCAGCTACGCGCCTTGGCGAACACTTGACGCACATTCTTCTCACTCTCACCGATGTACATATTGAGCAGCTCAGGACCCTTGACGCTGAGAAAGTTCATGTTGCACTCGGTCGCGATGGCCTTCGCTAGGAGTGTCTTGCCCGTGCCAGGAGGTCCGTAGAGCAGAATACCGGAGCG
The DNA here is from genome assembly GCA_023334595.1 of Pythium utonaiense. Taxonomy (NCBI): domain Eukaryota; phylum Oomycota; class Peronosporomycetes; order Pythiales; family Pythiaceae; genus Pythium; species Pythium utonaiense. Next base: position 10,531 of record JAADVE010000560.1, read on the forward strand.
CTGGCGCACGCCGCTTGCGAACAGCTCCGGGTGCTTGAGCGGAAGCTGTACAACGTCCAGAATCTCGTCCTTGACGTCGTCCAGACCGCCGACATCCTCCCACTTGACGTTCGGGATGGACGCTGCACCGCCCATCTTTGCAGCCGACGCCTGAGACTGCTGGTGCTTCAGGGCCGCTTCCAGATCTTCCCAGTTGATACTGCAGGCCGTGGACTCATCCCAGCCTTCGGCAGCGACTTCTAACAGTCGATCGAGCAACGAGTCATTGATGGAGATTGTGCTGAGGCGGTCGATCGCTCGTGAACCAGCATCTGTGAGGAGAGCAGAGAGCTCTCCACATGTCCGACCGGCCGTCATCTGTGCGACTTCAGCCAGATCCACGTCGGACGTGAGACTGACTGTCGTCGAGAGCTGCTGGAGGATCGTGAGGCGGGCCTTCTGGTCTGGTGCTTCGACTGCCAGCTCATATAGAAAGCACTGTCGGATGAACTTTGGCACTTCGGTGATATCGTCGACACAAGCCACTAGCGGGATGTTGTTTGAGCCCAGCGACGACTGCGTGAGGCTCTTGAGGCATTCGGAGAGTGCGCTGGCGATACGCAGCTCAGCTTCTTCATCGTGCTTGTCGATCGCGAAGAAGCGGCTCATGTACAGAATGCACGGCGATAGCGCCTGGGCCTTGGCCACTTGCTCGCGCATGTTCTGTACGAAGAGCAGCTCCGATTGGCCGGCGGTCAACAGCTCTGCAAATGGCACTTCGACGACACTCACGCCAAGCCACTTTGCGACATCATGGACGAGTGCCGACTTGCCCACGCCGCTCGGGCCTGAGAGCAGCACTGAGACGGGGATATCGCACAGTTGCGCGGGCTGCAACATCTCGAAGAGTCGGTCCAGTGTCTCCGATCGAAGTGTTGGTTCGACGCTCGCACCACCGACAGTCGACAGGAAGGTCTTCACTGCACCTTCGTCTGGTGCAGCAGCGGAGACGGATCCGATCTGGAGCAGCTCCGTCTCAGAGGACACACGCAAAGCCAACAGCGAGCTCGGATCACTCGCGACAGTGTCTGGTTCAATCGACTCAACGCGGAAGAACACGAGTGACGTATCAACTGGAAGGGCAGGCGCAATTGAAACAGAGAGATCGCTGTCGCTGTCGGTCACGGCAGTCGCAGGGATGGCCACCGTCTCGAAGGGCGAAGCTGTCGTCGTGCCCCGCACCTCCTGCAGTGTGATAGCAAAAACGTCGCCCGTCTGCAGCACCTGCGCTTTCGTAAAGTGCGTGCGGATTGCATCCAGCAACCCATCACGCTGCTGCATTTGCGCGTGGTCACGACACGCGAGACTCGACACGAGCAGCGGTGCAATGACCGCCTTTCTCGCGACCGCCGGGGTTTGTTCGCTCAGACGGCGGAATGGCGCGCCGCCACTGCCAGCAGCAAACGCACCGACTCCCACTGCACCATCTAATGGGCTGCCCGACAGTCCGATCTCCGACAGCAGAGCCGCACGGATTGTCACCTGCAATCGCCATGTCATCCATCCATCAGTCAGTCACCGAGCACAGACACACACACATGCATCCACAAGCGCATGCTGCATACCTGGGCCGTGACGCGGCTCTGTCCCTTGGCGGCATGCAGTGGCAGCCCCAAGTTGAATGCCAGCAGCGGCGGCAGCACGGCCGTCGGCTGCTCTGCGCTGTTGGCCTCAGCGGTCTGCATCGCCCGCCGCTCGAGCGTGAGTCGCGCGACGTGCTGCCTGTGCTTGTAGCCCACCACCACGTAGGAGCCGCTGACCACGCGCAGCGCTCGTAGCAGCGCCAGGTCGCGCGTGGCGACGGCCGTGAGCGCGTCCATCGGCTTGCATGCGGCCGCGTCGTCCGCAGCGGCCTCGCTCCCCCACACGACGGCCGTCACGACTCGCTCGGGTCCGGCGCCGCTGGAGCTCGGAGATCCGCTCATGGAGAAAGCTGTGGGTTGCGTGGTCGTGGAGCTGGAGATTGCTGTCGCGAGCTGCTGCGTGGTCATGGAGATGATGGAGATGATGCAACGCAATTGCGGACTGGAGATCCGCAATGTGCGAGCAGCTCCGCGTCTAAAGTCTAAAGGTACGCATCATGGCAACGTCAACATCGCAACAGCAACGTCGTAAGAACTGGACGATGACGTAATTACGGACGAGCTCGTAAAAACCGAGTGTAGGTCGTTTGGGGATCTTGCTAAGTTAACTTTAGGTTCGCCTAAGTTGCCGCGACCATGGGGGGAGAGGCTGGAAGATCAGAAAGGAAAGGCAGCGTGTTGCGAAGAGCTACGTGAGAATGACCAAGCCGGCGGTGGAGAAGAAGGGAAAGGCGGAGGCCAAGGCCGCGGAGAAGACGCCGTCGCTGATCATCGTGACGGAGGAGGACGACGAGTTTGAGGAGTTTGAGGACGCTGACTGGGACGCGCGCGTGGAGGAGAAGGAGACACACATCAAGCAGCAGTGGCAAGACGACTGGGACGTCGACGACGCGGACGACGACTTCTGCAACCAGCTGCGCAAGGAGCTGCAGAAGACCAAGTAGACGCGGCTTCCGCGGCAGAGGCGCCGCCAGTGGTGTGGTGGCTGCGTGCAGGCAGTTTGGCAGAGCAGCAGCCAACGTGGCGTCTAGAGGATCCGCGAAAGATCCATTTTCCCAATGGAGCTGTTGGATCGAGAGGCTACTTTCCGTCGGTCTGGTGCTTGGCGCTGGACGTGGGCCGTTTAATGAAGGCGCATAATAGTATTTGCATGAACCCATTCGAGTGGATGTTGTGGCGATGGTTGCGTCTGCATGCGTTGCATGTAAGGAAGCTACGGAACTCGTGGCTGCATTGCATCGTAGACACATGAGTTGGCATTTTCCACTGTTTGTTTCTTGTATTGAAGTAGCTTACGGCAGGCGCGTCGTGGACGCATGCGTGCAGTACGGATGTGTGCTGTGTGGGTCCTCCCGTGATGCATCGAGACGGCTGCATCTACTCTATATAAACGAGCGGGCGACGAACGCGACAGTCGTTCGCGCCTCCCTCCTCCGCCGCTGCGACGACATCCCACCCCCGACTCGTGCTGTCTCGATATCTGCACACGCACCAACAACGCGCCTCCATTAACCACGACGCCTGCTTACTCGTCCTTGAGGTGCTGTGGCACAGACGGCGTGAAGGTGGCGTCACGCTTCCACTCTGGCACAAACTGCTTGAAACGCTCCTCCTCCTCGGCCTCCTCGTTGTCGAACGCGGTCTCTGGTCGGAAGAACTGCGCGTCGAGCGCCGCGCGCTTCTCCTTCTCGGCCTTCTTCTTCTCGGCGATGATCTTGAGGCGCGCATCCTGTGTGAGTGGCACGAGCGCGCTCTGGATGGCGGCCAGCGGCTGCTTCGTGTTCATCAGCGTGTCAATCGGGTCGCGGATCTTGAACGTCTGGAAGCGGATGATCGGGAAGCTGTTCTTCAGCTTGGCCTCCAGCTCTTTCAGCGTCGCCGGCGACGTGTTGAACTGCGACACCACGAGCTTGCCCTCGTAGTGGCGCTGCAGCTCACCCCATCGTCGGTCCTCCACGGCGTAGCCCAGACGCTTCTCGCCGCGGTTCTCCAGCGCGCGGATCACGCCGCCGTGGGCCGTGATCAGCTGCGCGCACTCCTGGAAGACCTGCGCCACCTCCTTGGGCGTGGACTTGAGGTTCGTGATCAGCACCTGCTTGTAGAGCGGCATGTTGATGGACGCGACTCGGATGATTCTGCGCTGCTTTGCGCTGCTCGTGGCCACTGCTGTGAGCGGCTACACAACCCTCAAGCCAATCTACTGTGGTACCTCTACTATACGGTAGTCGACTACCACACAACACAGGAACGAAATCCCGCAAGACGGTGAATATTGCAGCGAACCCTTCGGAACATAAAGTCGGAGAGGCGATCCCCTCGCGCGAGTGCCCACGGAAAGTGCACTTTCCATCACGCGACAGGTGTGATCATGCGCAGGATCCACGACGCCGTCCGCGCCGCCGCGGCACGTGCGTCGTTGGGCGTCTCTGCTGGACGCCACTCGCAGCGGCGCTCTGCAAAGTCCCTCTCGCGGTTCGGCGGCGTCTCGTCGCATGTGGACGATGAAAATCGGAGAAAGGACGACGAGCAGGAGCGGATCATCTCGGCGCTGGTGGTGAACCGGCCGGGCACGCTCGCGCAGATCGCCGACGTGTTCGGCTATGCGGAGCAGAACATCTCGGGGCTGAGCGTGCGGTCGACGGTGGTGCCGGAGCTCTCGCGTGTGACGATCACGTGCCGCCTGAAAGAGCAGGACCTCGCGGGCGTCCAGAAGCGGCTCCGCGCGTTGGTGTGCGTGACGTTCTTCCACATCACGAGCGTGCAGTCGTGTGTGGAGAACAACGAGCTGCTGCTGCGGTCGCACGCGCTCATGCTTGCGCAGCTCCCTGAGGGCAAGGCGATCCAGAGTGAGTTACTGAGCCAGGAGCTCCTGGATCAGTACGGCGTCGAGATCGTGTTCGGAGACGACAACGTGGTCGTTCCAGACGATGGCTTGTCCTCGGATACAACGAACGAGCTCAACTACGAGGAGACATTGGAGGAGGAAGGACTGAGCCGTAGTGTATTTCTGCACATCACGAATGAACCAGCGCAGATCGACGCCTTCGTACTGGAGCTCTGCCGTCGGGGCGTCACGATCCAGGAGCTCCAGACCTGTGGGCCCTTGTTTCTGGACACTTCCCAGTCGACTCTAGACACCGAAATGAAGACGAGCTTCACGCGGCGCGTATCCGAGGAAGTGGAGGCGCTGCTGCAAGAGTCTTTGAATGGTGACGAGTTGAACCCAGAGATTGACGCGCTGCCCAAGTTCCGCATCGAAGGCCTTGACGACGACGACCATGAGCACGAGATCGCGCAAAAGACCAAACCTCCGGTGTCGGCGCGAGCTCCACTGTCGACGTTTCAAGTGCACGCAAACAAAAGCGGCCACTTCACCACGGAGCGGCTGAAGCTCCATGCTCGCATCGCGCACCAGCTCTACGAGTCGACACCGCAGAACATCACCGTCCCCAAGTTTGTGCTTCTTGTTGGCGTGCCAGGCGCCGGTAAGTCGACGATTCTGAGTCACTTGGACACTACGGGCCAGCTGAAGCTCTCCGATTTTGTGAACTTTGACGTGGACGACGTGATCGCCATGCTGCCCGAGTTTTACCACGCGATGCTGAACATCGGTCTGGGCAATAGCGTGGAAGCGGACGACCCAACGAAGAAGCGGCGCGTGATTCCGGCTCCTCAGCTGCGGTATCAGATGTGTCGCGACGAAGCACGCTTTATCCTGCAGAAGAACCTGTACAGCGCGATCATGTGCCGCCGCAATATCATCCTCCACGGCACTGGCAAGAGCTACTCGCACTACGCGAGCCTCATCGACCAGGTCAAGTCCTCAGGCTTTGATGTCCACGTCGTGTGTCTCGACATCCCCGTTGAGGTCGCGTACGAGCGCGTAGACAAGCGCAGCAGCGGCTACGGACGCGACGTGCCAAAGCTACTCATCGACTTCACGGCTTCGTTGATCACACGCAACTTCCGGCGGCTGGCAGCGCGTGTTCCGAACGCACACTTGTTCGCGAGCGACGTGATCCCACCCCGACTCGTGTGGAGCAAGCAGGGTAGTGACGTCGTCCGGAGCGACCGGAGCGATCCCGTGCAGCAGAAGTACGAGCTCTAGTACACGCATCCCAGATGTGCGTTGGCCAGTTCAGGCCGACCATTCCTGGAAGATGACAGGGCCTACACGGCTCGTCCGAATATAGAAGTGATACCAAGATGACCGTTGGGAAAGAGAGCCAAGCCGTCTCGGGTGCGGCGTTGACCGTCAGAACGCATTTTCCGACCCACACAACGAACTCGAAGCTCTCAACACCGAGCATGTTGCTGCCATCACTGCGCTTTGCCTCTGTCTCCGTTGCTGCGTTTACTGCGATTCAGTGGACGCTTGCCGGAGCATACCAAGACACCCCCAAGACTTCTGCTCCAACCCCTCAGCCTACAGTTCCAGCGTGGTCCACTGGCTTTGCCGGCCGTAGCGCACCACTGCCGCCGCCGTGTGCGTCCTGCCAAGTCTGTTTCTATGAAAAGCCAGCGTTTAAGGGCGACAAGTTCTGCGTAGGCCGCCGCACCCAGAACATCGAGGACTTTCTCGTCATTAACGCGCCGTCGACGATCGGAAGCATCAAGTTCA